>PVKE010030207.1:0-19775 GCA_004027555.1 Craseonycteris thonglongyai
GGGGCGCTGTCTGGGGGGATGTTGTCTGGGGGAGCTGTCTGGGGGACCTGTGGGAGAAGAGGGTGGTGCACGGGGTCTGGAGCTGGGCCTCCCCCTCCCCGCAGATGACCGCCTACGGCGCCTTCCTGCACAAGGGCTCCTTCTGCCGGAACTACTTCAACATCCTGGACCTGCTGGTGGTCAGCGTGTCGCTCATCTCCTTCGGCATCCAGTGAGTCAGTCCCTCGGCCACGGGGGTGGGCGCGTAGGCACACATGTCAGCCACCCACCCACAGGCCTCAGGTCTCATAGGGCCGGAGACGGGGGCCCGAGCGTGGTCCCAGGCTGGGACACCACACGCTCATGCGTGTTCGGGGACCGGCCTGCCAGGACACGCCCTCACCATGGTACCAGTGTCCCACGTCCAAGAGGACACTTTTGTCTAAAACCGTTAGACACAAAATTGGGGGTCATCGGATACACGGGAGGCGCCCATGTATTGATTTCTTTGTGTTGGGTTAGGAAAGTAGGGGCATCTTACACATGGGGGCATCTCATACACGGGAAGAGACGGTACTGCCTGCTCTTACAACCACCCGAGAAGCCCAACCCCCACCCACCCACACACAGTATTTCTACCCCCAGGTCCAGTGCCATCAACGTGGTGAAGATCTTGCGAGTTCTGAGGGTTCTCAGGCCCCTTAGGGCCATCAACCGAGCCAAGGGGCTGAAGGTGAGACGGGGGGGGGTCCCGGGCAGGGAGCCGTCAGCCCCCCGAGCATGAGCCCATGGGTGGCTGGGAGCTGAGCAGACGGGACAGGTGGGCAGGAGGGAGGAGTGCGGGTCAGGTCGGCTGGCTGCCATGTTGGTCTTGGACTCTCCTGCCCGTCCCTCTGGTCCTACTTCAGGGACCTGAGAACTGGAGCTCCCGACAGGCCCCCTACACTGACCTGATGCCCCCCAGAAGAGTGACGAGGTCCCCCTGTATCCACCCCTGTGAAACGGGAAGCTGGCAGGACGTCTGTCCTGGGGGCTCCTCTGAGTCCCATGGTCACGGGACCCCGGGAAGGGGCTTTGCCTCTTGGGGTGGCTTCGCGCCCCTGGGAGAGGCCCGTGGCTCTGCCTGATGCCCCCTCCCACCCTCGGTGGCTGCGCGCCCCCTGCAGCACGTGGTGCAGTGTGTGTTCGTGGCCATCCGGACCATCGGGAACATCGTGATCGTCACCACGCTGCTGCAGTTCATGTTTGCCTGCATCGGGGTGCAGCTGTTCAAGGTGAGCCAGGGGCTGCCCCTCCTCGTCCTCCCGGGAGCTCCGTCAGTGGGTGGGCGCTCGCGGGGTCTGCAGCTCCCCCGGGACACGTTGTGTGGGTGACTCAGTCGGTCCCCATCCGCTGCTGCCGTGCTGGTGCGTCCGGGCCCGAGCCCCCTGCCGGTGCTCGGCTGAGACGCACCCGGACCCCTTCCTCCTCCTGCCCCCCAGGGGAAGCTCTACGTCTGTTCAGACAGCTCGAAGCAGACGGAGGCTGAGTGCAAGTACGTGTGGGCAGCCGGGTGACACGGGGGGCGTGGACTCCGTGACACGGCGGGCGGGAAGCCACCCCAAGACGCAGAACCCCCAGATGAAGCCTCTCCCCTCGTCTCTCAGGGGCAACTACATCACCTACAAGGACGGGGAGGTCGACCAGCCCATCATCCAGCCCCGCAGCTGGGAGAACAGCAAGTTTGACTTCGACAATGTGCTGGCCGCCATGATGGCTCTCTTCACCGTGTCCACCTTCGAGGGGTGGCCCGAGTGAGTACGCGGCGCCCTGGCCCTCCTGGCCCGGAGGGAGGCCTCCATGCACGGCCCCTGCGTCTCGTTACCGCCCCACACTCCTTCCCGGGGACCGTCCTCGCCCGCGTCCTTCCGCAGGCAGTGAGGGTGTGTTTCTAGAACAATCTGTAGGCTGCCGTCTCTGCCAAAATGGACTCTTCTTCTTCTGGAAGGTGTGGGCGGTTAAGACACTCACCGTAGCCAAGCTCCCTTCAGCACTCTCCCCAGCTCCCAGGGACGCTCACCTAGGACCGTGTGCTAGATGGTTTTATGCCTGTCACCTGTGCCTGACAGATGCTCTGTATACGTTTGTACGGACACCTGCTCCCCCCCCCCCCTTCATATTCCAGTCAAATCATGAAAGTTCTAAATATTTCTAAGTCGGGGGAAGCTGGGATGGCTCAGTGGGTTGAGCACTCGCTTTGCAGCCCCAGGGACCAAGGATCGCGTCCCGGCCCCGGCCCGTGGGGACCCATATGCTGAACTGGGGTGAGCTTCCCATGCAGAAGCCCCCAGCCCGGTTCCCGCCCTGCTCGGCCCCCGCCCACCTGTGTGGAACAAAACCATGTTGAAAACTGATGACGCACAACTATGGAGACGGCTCTAGGCCCTCCCCCTTCTCTCTGTCTCTCTCTGTGTCTGTCAAAAACAATAAAATAAATCTTTCAGAAGGAAAAATAGGGGAAGCCGGGATGGCTCAGTGGGTTGAGCGCTCACTTTGCAGCCCTGGGGACTGAGGATCAAATCCTGGCCCCGGCCCATGTGGAGCCACATGCTGAAGTGGGGAGTGCCCCCAGTTCAGTTCTCACCGGGGTGAGACCTCGACCCAGTTCCTGCCCTGTGCAGCCCCGCGCCCACCTGTGGAATGAAACTATGTGGAAAAACCGATGATGTACAGCTATGGAAACTACTCTGGGCCCTCCCCCTTCTCTCTGTCTCTGTATTTCTCTCTCTCTCTCTCTGTCAAAAACAATAAAAATAAATCTTAAAAAAAGAAATAAATAAACCTTGAAGAAGAACAAATAAACAAATAAATAGATCTTTAAGAAGAATAAATATATCTTTAAGAAGAAAAAATGGATGAATGAATATATTTAAGTCAGTAACAGCACACGGATCTTAGCTGAGAGTCGCTGTTATGACAGTAAAATACAGATAGTTCCTAGCACATGGGTCTTAGCTGACAGTCGCTATTGTGATCTGGTAAAATATAGATAGTCCCTTGAGGATAGCCATGTCCTGTGTCAGGTGACATGGGAAGGAGCAGAGATGGTCCCCGTCCCTGGGGAGGGGACAGGGCCCAGGCCCACGTGGACGGCACACACATGCAGACCACCTGTGTCCAAACCATTGCTGGTGATCTGACTGAGCTGGGCGGCCGTTACCTGCCTTCTCTAAGTGGAGATTTGATCTCTGGCACGTGTACTTTATGTTCCCTGGGACACCCTGAGTCTAAGCCAGTGTGCCAAGCAGCGCCCTTACCCGTAGCCCCAGGGCTTGCAATCGATGTCCGTGATGCATGGCGCATTAGCATCATCCTTGGCAGCCTCCAAACACCTTCATAGACATTGTAGCAACTATGTTGCCAGGTAGCAACTTCGGGAGTCACTGCTGCCGGTTACAGGTGAGGAGTCCAAGAGCTGAAGGGGTGCCCCACGCCCCATGCCAGAGAGTGGCAGAGCTGGGACCCTCACCCAGACCTCCCAACTCCCAGCCTAGAGACGCTTCTGCACCCCTGAGCCTGGGGCCCCCGGGAGCTGCGGCGGGTCACACAGAGGTGACCCCGTGCCTCCGGTCCCCTCCGTGGGGCCTGTCTCCCCTCCACCCAGGCTGCTGTACCGCTCCATCGACTCCCACACGGAGGACAAGGGCCCCATCTACAACTACCGCGTGGAGATCTCCATCTTCTTCATCATCTACATCATCATCATCGCCTTCTTCATGATGAACATCTTCGTGGGTTTTGTCATCGTCACCTTCCAGGAGCAGGGGGAGCAAGAGTACAAGAACTGCGAGTTGGACAAGAACCAGGTAGCTCCCAGGCGGGGAGCGGACCCCAGCGTGAGCGGGCGCGGGTGGGGCTACCCGAAAGGGGCGGGGCCGACGAGGGGGCGGGGCCACCAAAGGGCAGGGCCACAGAGAGTCAGGGCTGCTAGGAGGGGCGGAGCTGCTGAGGAGGGGCGGGTCTGCTGGGGGCGGGGCCACTGTGAGGGGCGGGGCCACCAAAGTGCAGGGCCACTGAGGGGGCGGGTCTGCTAGGGGTGGAGCCTCTAGGAGGGAGGCTGCTGAGGAGGGGTGGGGCCAATAGGGGGCAGGGCCACCAAAGGGCAAGACCACTGAGGGGGCAGGGCTGCTAGGGGCGGGGCCTCTAGGGGTGGGGCCGCTGGGGGTGGAGACTGTGCTCAGAAGAAAGGTCATGGGTCCGCTCCCCAGTGAGAACAAGGCCCCCAGACCTCAGGAGAAGCCAGAGCGAAAGAAATGCAAATCCCATGTAGAGCAAATGCATTCACTTAGCCCACAGACATCTGTTAAAGCCTCTGCTCAAGTCTTCAGGGGGTGCAATGACAGGCTGGGGGGGGACAATTGCATATCCCACCTAGACACTGACAAGTTAGAAAGTGCCCACGTGGGTTAGCACCACTGGCGGAGTGAGAAGGAGCTGCAACAATGAGGGAGGGGAGGAGCTCGGCGTGAGAAAACCGCTATTAAATGTTTTCTTAAGCAAGACGAAGAGGCCTGGGCATGGGGGACAGGGAGCAGGCCTCAACAGGGGTGCTGTGGGAGGGCCCCCCATGGTTCTGTGTTCCGGCATCTCACTGCTGAGCAAAGAGGCTGTGACGGCAGGCTGTCGCGTGCGGTCACCGGGGTCCCCTGGGAAGAGTCCGTGGGGGGCTATGTCCCTGTGTCAGCCATGACATCAGGTCTGCTCGGCCCCATGAAGCCAGCCAGACCCTCACAGACTTTTGTATCGAGGTCTTGGGGTTTAGACCCCTCCTTCCGGCTGCTCTGTGGGCTTGGGGCTTGGACGTGAGACGAGAAAGAAGGGGGCCCGTTAGAAAGTGTACATGAGAGGCAGTCAGACCCTCGTCAGCTGTCAGTTAGTGATAGAGGTGGAGAGAACAGGACTAGGCGTGGAAGCCGCGGGGCAGAGGAGAGGTGGGAGTGACTCCCCAGTTCCTGACTTGGGGACCGGGGCACAGGGCTGAGAAATGAACTGGGTCTGAGCTGGAGTCCCAAGAATCCAGTTAGCCTGAGACCTCATCCCCTGCCCACGACCTGGGTCTTAGGACCTGCGGACACTGGTAACGAAGGAAGGTTGATTTATGACAGGAAAGAAAACCCAAGGCAGGAGGGGACCGGAGGAGAATCTGGGTGTAGGAAATAGTCAATGGGGGGCTGGTTGTCAGTTAAGGAACAAGTGTTTGTCAAATGCAGCCAAGTGTCTGCAGGCACCCAGCTCCACCAGTTGGATAACAGGTGATGCACACTGTTTGACTAGTCTTTCTTCTTTTAAGGTTTTATTTTATTGTTTGAGAGAAGGTAAGAGAGAGAGAAGGGGGAGGGCCCAGAGCCGTCTCTATAGTTGTGCATCATTAGCTGTGACCTGGTTTCATTCCACACAGGTGGACGTGGGGCCGTGTGGGGCGGGAATGAATTGGGGGCTCCCCCATGGGAGGCAAGAACCTTCACCGCCATCCTGGGGGGTATCAGCTGCACCGCAGTTCAGCATATGGGTTTGCACGGGCCGGGGCCGGGATTCAATCGCCGGACCTCGTGATCGCGAGGCCAGTGCTCAGCCGCTGAGCTGCCCCAGCCTCCCTGCTTGGCTCACCTTGATAACGAGATGAACTGGAGGAGATTCTTTCTCCAATGAGAGGAGTGACCAGAAACCCAAAACCTGTTCCAACAGTGTAGACGAGCTAGAGCAACAGGCGGTGCTCTGACCCGCAGAGAACCCCGCCCCGCCCTGGTGTGGAGCATCACCCCCTCCCCAAATCCTCCCGGTAACCGAACCCCCTCTCTCCCTGCCCCCAGCGGCAGTGTGTGGAGTACGCCCTCAAGGCCCGGCCGCTGCGCCGGTACATCCCCAAGAACCCGCACCAGTACAAGGTGTGGTATGTGGTCAACTCCACCTACTTCGAGTACCTGATGTTTGTGCTCATCCTGCTCAACACCATCTGCCTGGCCATGCAGGTCAGCCCGGGGGCCCCTGCAGAGGGGGTGTGTGGGGGAAGGCGCATGGACAAGCGTCCTGGTGGCCAGAGGGGACACAAGGACCGGAAGCTCCGTGCTCTGCTCCTCTCGGGGACCTCAGGACCCGCCCTGACGTGTCCCAGCCGAACCCAGCAGGGCCCCGGCCCGGTGCCGGCCTGTGTCTTCAGAGATGGCCGAGGGGGGAAGGGTTTCCCTGGTCCCTGGGCCGCCTGCCTGTGCCTCCACCTCCGGAACTGGGAAGAGCCCTGCGGGGATGAGGGCGGTGGGTGAGGGTCCCGGGCCGCGCCTGCATCGTTCCCTCAGCCCCTCCTCCCCTCTCAGCACTATGGTCAGAGCTGCCTGTTCAAAATCGCCATGAACATCCTCAACATGCTGTTCACCGGCCTCTTCACAGTGGAGATGATCCTGAAGCTCATTGCCTTCAAGCCCAAGGTAGGCTCTGCGCGTGGGCGTCCGTCCGGGGGTCCGGGGATCTGGGGGTCCGCGGGGGACAGGCCTGGAGGGCTTTAGAGGCACCCCTTCCTACATCTGCCCCCCATGGGGCTGGCCCAGCAGCTCCTGGACACGGAATGTCAGCTCGGGGCCTGGACCACGGCGGGGACCCCTCCTGGAGCTCCCGGGAGGCAGGGGGACCCTCCTCCTGGTCCCATCCCCCGCCCCAGAAGTGAGCTAGAGGGAATCGTGTGCACAGACCGGTGAACCAAACCTCTTTGGGCCCAGCCCCCAGCCTGGCTCCGCCGACGGCTCTGCCCTCCTCCCTCAGCATCCGCCGCCCACCCTGGCCTCCAGGGGCAAAGTTCAGGGCTCCAGCCTGCGGGGTCCCCGGGTCCCCACCTCAGGGGCTACATGGCTGCCCCCCCAGCACCTGCAAATGTCTGAAAAAGTGGGGAGACACGTGGGGAACCCCCGGAGGAAGGAGGCAGGGCTGGCGAGGTGGGATGACCTCCTTGGGAAGCCCCGGGGCCTCCCCAGCGGCCCCACCACCACTGTCTCGGGTGACGGCAGGGTCTGTGGGTTTGAGTGGCACCCCTGTTACGCCAGCCATGAACTCCGCTCCCATTCCCAGTGTTTCCCGTCCCAGGATGGATCGGGGTGGGCGCAGGGGCCACGTCTCGGCTCTTGGGTTCATGCTCATGGACAGGCGGCCCATCCACCATCGTCGTCTTCGGACGATTGGTCAGCTAACATTCCCTGGTAGCACGTGATCCTCAAGACGCCCCTGTGGGGCGGCATCCGCGCCCCCGTGTCGGGAAGCAGGTGTGCGAAGCTCAGAGCCATGGAGCGTCCCGTTCGTCACACGGCCGCGAAGGGTGAGCCGGCCCCGGGAGAGGACGTGGCGTCACATCCCGGCCACCAGCATGCCTCCCCATGCCCACCGGGCACCCTCGACCTTCGGTGGAGCGCAAGGAGCCAATGACCTTCTCACAGACCCCCCGGGAGGGACCCCGGCTTGTCTTTAGAGAACAAGCAGGACTCCTGTGAGCGCCCGCCATGGCGTGACACTCACGGTGTCCCCCGGACGCCCTCTGTCACCTGCTTCCAAAGCGAGGCCCCTCGACGGCACAGGCTTTGTTCTGGCCGCTCAGGAGCCACTGGGCGCATGTCACTGGTGATCTTTCCTCCACGTCACACGTTGTGCGGCCCCCCGGGGGAGCAGGCGAGGCTGGGGGCGCAGGATCATGGCCAACACGAGCTTGGACCTCCGATGGCACCTCTGGCAGCGAAGCCAGCGGCATCCTCACCGGGTCGCGTGCGACGCAGGTCACGGGATGGTGGGCCCGGACGTGGTCCGTCTGCAGCCGGCTCTGGCCTTGCAATGTCCCCGGGGCCAGGGGCTACGTCAGCGCCTTCTGGGGCGAGGCTGGTTGCGTGGGGTCCGGGTGGGGTCGCCCCCTTATGCGTCCGCTGTAACCGGACAGGGAGTCCCAGCCAGGGAGGCGGCACCCCGGGGCTGTCACCTCGCACCTCTTTGTCGCTGTGATGGGTGGGCCGGCTGGTTGCCGCGTCTCTATTCTTGCTGTGCTCTTTCGCTGTCTTCCCGATGACAGGCGCTCCCACACTCCTTCCCGTCTGCTCTCACCACCACTCCGTGGAAAACGCACGTTCTCAAGCCCACGCCGGCCCCCAGCTCGGTCGCACCGCCCCTTCCTTTCACGCTGGGTTCCAAGCACACACACATGTGCACACACACGTGTGTGCACACCTGTTACAAGTGAATATGAACCAACTTAGAGCAATTCAGCTCCCACAGAAGCCTCGGTCCTGCCTACTGATTTCCACGTACTTTGTGGCCAAGAGCCGCCGAGAGCCCAGGACAGACCCGGAGGATGAGGGGAATGTGAGGGGAGCAGCCGGGGCTACTGCCTCCCCTTGAGAGCGGAGACTCTTAGAAGCTGGTTTTTTTTTAAAGATTTATTTTTATTGTTTTTGACAGAGAGAGAGAAACAGAGAGAAGGGGGAGGGCCCAGAGCCGTCTCCATAGTTGACAGCATTAGTTTTCCATATAGTTTCACTCCACAGGTGGGCTTGGAGCTGTGCAGGGCAGGAACTGGGCCGGGGTCTCACCCTGGTGAGAACTGAACTGGGGGATCTCCCCAGTTCAGCATGTGGGTCCACACGGGCCCGGGACCAGATTCGATCCTCAGTCCCCGGGGCTGCAAAGCGAGCGCCTAACCCGCTGAGCCGTCCCGGCTTCCCCGATGCTGAGGTTTAAGATAATCATGTGCCTGCTGGCATGGGCTTTTTCTCCAGCTCCCACTGTTCCACCTGCCTGAACCCTCCTCTTCCCCCTGTGATGACATTAGGTTGGCCGCACAGGTCTGCACAGCACGGCCATTGAAGCAGGGGCCCCTTCATTTCTTTGCTGAACTGTCCACTGCCACCGGCTTCCTTGGAGAGAATTCAGGTCAACTGAGAGCCATGGAGCTTGGCCCTGACCTCAGTGCCACTGCGGATGCGTCCTTGTGGGGGGAGGCCGGGCTCATGGTGGCCCCGTGCACTGCTCCTGCTGGGCCTCGGTCCCTCTGCAAAGTGGGACGACTAGCTTAGCAGACGATGGTGACACCAGGGGACAGTTCGTGTCCATCTTTGTCAGTTCAGGTCACCAGAACAGACACCCTAGACTTGGGTGGCTTCTGGACTATACAGACTTGAGTGTGACCCTTCTGGAAGCAGGAAGTTCAAGGTCAGGGCACAGCAGGGCCGCCTTCTCTTCCCCGGGGTCATAGCTGCTGCTTTGTGGCTGGGCCCCCAGGTGGGAAAAGGGGCACGAGCGCTCTGGGAAACCCCTTTTATCAGAGCGCCTGGTGACCACACGCAGGCTGGTGTTAAGAACGGAGCTCCCGGGGAAGCCAGGATGGTTCAGTGGGTTAAGTGCTCACTTTGCAGCCCCGGGGACTGAGGATCAAATCCCGGCCCCGGCCCATGCGGACCCACATGCTGAACTGGGGAGCTCCCCCAGTTCAGTTCTCACCGGGGTGAGACCCCGGCCCAGTTTCTGCCCTGTGCAGCCCCGCACCCACCTGTGGACTGAAACTATGTGGAAAAACCAATGATGTGCAACTATGGAGACTGTTCAGGGCCCTCCCTCTTCTCTCTGTCTCTGTATCTCTCTCTCTCCCTGTCAAAAAGAAAACAATTAAAAAAAAAGGAATGGAGCTCCCTGACCGTTCACCATCTCCTCCACCCCCAGGAAATGCTCAGCCTTGCACTCCTTGTCCTACTTAGCAGGAATCGACGCGTGAACATCCTCACCACATTGTATCAACTCCTACAGCTTCACTTCACACAGTCACCACATTGTATCAACTCCTACAGCTTCACTTCACACCATCACCACATTGTATCAACTCCTACAGCTTCACTTCACACAGTCACCACGTTGTATCAACTCCTACAGCTTCACTTCACACAGTCACCACATTGTATCCATCCTGACAGCTTCACTTCACAGCCACCACGTTGTATCGACTCCTACAGCTTTGCTTCAATAACGCTCCAAAGCATGGAGGAGAGGAGGTAGCATACATTGTGTCTATGGAGAATCAGGCATTACACAAAGACATTTTCTGGTCATTACCTCAGTCCACCCATCGGACGAGCAAAATGGCCTTGAGGTGCCTGAAGATCAGAGGAAAGCGAAGTGATAGGTCTGGAATCAAAGAGCAGGTCGTCTGTCTTTTCGGGGGGCTGGGGAGATCTTCATGCAGGGTTGGGTGGTTCAAAAGCCAAGTGCTGTCCCGGTGGCCCCACTGTAGCCATGGATGCACATGAGCGGAGAGACGCCCCGTGGGCAAATCGGAGACATGGTGACAGCAACCCAGCCTCCCTCACATGCGCACACGTACACACTCACAATGGAAGCCTCGCCGGCCGTGGAGACGACAGGAGCTGCCAGAACCCCCGAAGGCTGGAGCTGTTGGCAGGCGTGCTCTTGTGGTACCACAGGTGCTTGGTGGAAGCTGAATGCGTGAACGAGATGGTGGAGCTTTAGAGCCAGGAAAAGCCAGTCAGAGCGCGAACGGCAGGAGACATCGTGCAGGTCATGGGACAGTGGTGCGGAAGCCCCCGCGCAGCCCCACCCCCGCCGTTCACCCGGCCCCCCCCCCCGATTCTAGAGGCAGTTCTGTTGGGGTTGCTCCTTCTTGCCGAATGGACGTGCCCCCGTGTCGCTCCCCCTGATCGGCACAACCGTGTCCATCTTGTCTTCCTGTAGCTACTGGGCAGCTCGGTGACAGTGTGGAGCTGGGACTCAGGCTGTGATGCGGACGTGGGCTCCACATGGGGGGAGAGAAGCGTCCGTCTGCCTGAGGTGGTCAGCAAGGTGCTGCTGAAACAGCCCTGGAGGTGGGTGGGCCCCGGGAGAAGAGGGACGAGCAAAGGCCCTGAAGCCGACTGCCTGGCCTGTCTCGGGAACTGAGAGCCGGGAGTGAGGAGGATGGAGGTTGGAGCCCTGGATGGGGTGCGGATCGCCTCTGCCTGCGCCCAGCAACCACGTGAGCTGGGGGGCTTACAGGGCCTGATGGTGGTTTGGACCCCGGCGTCCTGACCACCATGGGTTGCGGTCCCGGGGAAGCCAGGTGACGGCGGTAGATGTGGGGACAGTGAAGTGGCTGTGAGGCTGAGGAGAGGGAATCGGGTCCTCCCGGGGCTCGCCCAGCCGCACCCTGCAGCCTCGGCTGCTCTGGAAACGGTGCCCGAGAGACCAGGTGTCCCCCGGTGGCCTCACCCACTCTGTCCCAAATGCCACTGTCAGCCCCTGAGTTGAGGGGCCCCTGCAGATTCCCCAGCACCCCCTAGAGCCGACACGAGCAGCCTCCTGGCTTCCTTGGGAGGATTGTCCCGGGCCACACAGAAAACACACCCACCCTCACGACAGCGGAGGAGCTGAAAGAACAAGGGGGTCACAGGAAAGTCGCATCGGGTTTTAAGAAAGCGCATGCGTTCGTGTGGGGCCGCGTTCAAAGCCGCCCTGGGCTGCGTGTGTCCGGCGGCCGCTCCACCACCGAGAACCGCGGCCCTAGGCTGAGGTGGGGCTTCCTTCTGCCTCTTTGGTGATTTCCCCTGAACCCTGTTTACCCCTTTTAAGAAACCAGGGCTTCCCACCATACATACGGCCCCCTGGTCGCAGAAGCTCAGCGCGTTTTGTGTGTGTGTGTCCCGCTCAGACGAGCAGGAGAGGGAGGGAGAGGCAGGGAGGGCAGCCAGCGGACCAGGCAGAACAACTCAGCCCGCAGCGTCTGTCCCTAGTGGAGAGGCGGAGCCTGGGGGTGGGGGCGGAGCTCCCGCCCGGCTCTCAGCAACCTGATTGGTGAGTGGGCGGCCCCCCGACTACTATTGGCTGGGAAATGCTTCCTAGTGCCTGGGGGAGCCGTGCAGCAGCCTGGGGGCCTCCCCGCCTGCTCACACACACCCAGGGATGTGCATGTTTGTGCAACATTGTGACAGGCTTGTTTCCTGCTCTTGGGACCGCATTGTGACAGGTTTCGCTCTTGCCTGGCGCCCGAGAGCTTCAAAGTCACTAGGAGGGACACCACGTCATTGTACGACCCACAGGAAGCCTCGTGTGGGCCGCGGTGTCGTGGTCTGAGCGCCTCCCGTTCATGATTTCGTGTGGAAAACTATTCACGCCCCAGAAAGGAGCCCAGCGGGAAAGTGTGGAGGTTCCGGCTCCATTCCTGCCGCTGCCAAGAGCTGGGATCACTCAAGTCTGGAAGGGGAGGAGGGATCCCCAAACCTGCGGGGCTGGGGGTCACTTCGCCCCCTGCGGACCCAAGGCCCCACTGCAGGGATGGGGCGGTGAGGGGTCCGGGAGGCCGGACGTGGGCCGCACTCCAGCCCCAGGGTCAGCCACAGGCACGGTCCCAGTCGCCCGCACCCCGGAGCCCTTTGTGTGTGGACTCAGGTCACCGTCACCACCGTGGGAGGGTGCGCACTGCGGTGATTCCCAGGGGGCAGGAAGGAGGCAGACATGACGGTCACACCCGGGCCACACTCGGGGCTCCCGGACATCAGGACAGGCTCTCGTTTCGTCCACTAAAGTGGGCGCAGGCCGCGGGCTGCCATGGTCACAGTTGGGCCGCCCCTGTCCTTGCTCTAGGCAGAGGTGGGCAGTTAGGTACAGGGACGGGCACGGAGCCGGGGGTGGGGTGGGCACTGTCTGCGTTTGGGATGCGCCCCTGGAGCCTCAGGCGCCCGGTCGGGACAGGAGAGGACCAGACCCTGCCTTCCTGCTCTTGACGGCTACTCGAACTTGACGCTGCAGCAGACGCTGCCGGCCTGGCCGGCCTGGGGACTCGGCCCCAGAACCACGTCCGGGCACCGAGGATGCACCTGAGTCAACGCCCGAGGGCCCTGGAAATGTTCCTGGGGAGGGAAGAGCCCGGTTCCGAAGGGGGCTCAGGGCAGAGCACGGAAGTTCAGAGTGTGAGTTCCAGGGGCCACCTGTCACCACCACTGGCCCCAGGGGCGAGCCCCCAGCCCCCACCTGCACCCGCTCCGTTCCCGCTGTCCCGCGGCCCCGGGCACATCACAGGGTGGGCGCTGATGGAGGCCGTGGGCACTCCATGAGGCCTCCCTGTTAGACACCACGGGCGCATGGTCACCGCGGTGCCTACGGGCACCGTTTACGTGAAACCCGCATGGTGTCACCACCACGTGCAGAGGGGAGTCCTGGTCCCCACGCCCCACAGATGCCAGCAGACGTCACTGCCTCCCGGCTCATGCCTGCCCTACGTTGCCCTCCCCTCAGCCCCACAGCCTGGGGCCCAGAACCGGACACTGCCTCCCACACCCCACGCCCAGAGCCCTGCACACATGCACACACATGCACGCACACCCACGCACGCACACACACACACACTCGTGCACGCACACACACATGTGCTCAAACACACACACACTGACACGCTCACACACATGTATGCTCTCACACATGCACTCTCACACACATGCTCATACATGCACATTGACACACACTCATGCATGCTCACACACGCACATTGCCACACACATCACATGCACGCTCACACAAGCTGACACACGCTTAGATGCACCTGTACACACACGTGCATACAATCATGCACCCACATTCACACACACTCACACAGTGCTCACACATTCACACACATGCTCACATGTGCTCTCATGCATGCACAATCACAGACACACATGCACACTCAGGCAGGGGCGCTGCCCTCTCAGGAACCCCCTTCCCTTTTGCCCAAGCTAACAGATGCCCCGTTTTAAACGGGACAGAAAACAACCTCCCCTCTCAGGCCCCATCCTCTAGCCTCAGTGGGTTCCTGCTGCTTCCTGGGCTGCAGTCACATCAGAAGCCCTGGGCCTGCTCTGGAACTTTCCGTCCTGCCCCGGGCCCATGGGGTCCTCCTCTCTCCACCCTTCCCCTCTCCTGCCTGCTGCCTCGCACGGCCTTCCCCGCTCACACTCCAGGGCCCCGTGTGTCCCTGGAAGAGGGCGGTCTCAGGGGCTAGACCCCCGGATGGATGGGACGTGCAAGGCCCGCTGCCCTCTCCGGGGCCTGGTGACGTCCCCTGTGCACCCGAGTGTCACTTCTCTCTGGCGGACGCTGAAGGACTAGAGGAGAGGAAACCAGAACTGGCTGCAAAATCACCTTGGCCTCTGAATTCCCAAGAGCGGGGTTCCTATGGGTCCCTCTGAGCCCCCCGCCTGTTCCGGAGCTGGGGCTGCCTCCCCAGAGATCACTGAGGTCACTAGGAACCCAGAGTTCAGGGGCACAGGCGTGGCCTGCCCCTCCCCCAGAGCCGCTCTTCCGTGGGGGTCAGAGCCCAAGATGGGTCCCCTGGGCAGCCCAACCTGCTCCCCAGCCCTTCAGGTGGAGAAGAGGTCTCTGTGTCCTCCCCGGTGGGAACAGTGGTTCCGAAGAACCTGGCGGCTGACCGTGAGCCTCACAAAATTCAGCCGTGACAACTTGCCTACTCGCTCAGCTCAAAATCCCACCAGCCGCACTCCATTCAAGCATCTCAAGACAGTCTCCCTACTCAGAGCTGACTCAGGAGAGACAGAAAAGGCCGTGGAGACAAGAGGAGCACAGGATTCCGGAAGCTTCCGTCTCTTCCCTCCTCCTTCCACACACCTGGGCTTCGCCTCCCTTCTGCTCAGTGCCCCCCAGAACTGAACCTGTGATTCTACGTACGCGTGGCAGCCGCTAATACTTGTTTAGAGCTTACTGCACCCAGGATCAGGTCTGAGTGCACTGCAGGTATTAGCTCATTTAATCTTCACCACAACCCCCATGTTATAGGTGGGGAAACTGAGGCATGGGCTGGGTACATTATTTGCTCAGTTACCCAGCTAAGGAGTGCTAGAGGCAGGATTTGAACCCAGACCCTCCCACCCCTAACCCCAGAGACAACTATGCTGCCTCTTTCAACTCGAAGTTGCTCCTGTGAGGGAGGTGAATCAGGGCCCAGATAATCCAAAAGAGGAAAATCCAGAATTCTCCTGCATGCGAAATGCATCAGATGAGTTTGGGAACAATGTTTCCTTCCTAATCCTGAAGCAAATGCATCAGTTATTTGGCAACATTGTTTCCTTCCTAATCCTGATTTGCTGAAGCAAATGCATCAGTTATTTGGCAACATTGTTTCCTTTCTAATCCTGATTTGCTGGAGCAAATGTATCAGTTACTTTCGCAACAATGTTTCCTTCCTAATCTGGATTTGCTGAAGCAAATGCATTCTGTTACTTTTGCAACATTGTTTCTTTCCTAATCCTGATTTGCTGAAGCAAATGCATCAGTTACTTTTGCAACATTGTTTCCTTCCTAGTCCTGATTTGCTGAAGCAAATGCATCCTGTTATTTTTGCAACAATGTTTCCTTCCTAATCCTGATTTGCTGAAGCTCTTATCCATTTGGTCCACATTTTCTCAGCCCCTGTCCGCCAGTGAGTGGGGGTCCAGTGGCCGTCAGGAGGATGGGTGATTCCTGGGGTGCAAGCCATGACAGGTCCCAGGGCCGGCTGTCAGCCTGGGTGAGAGTGGGCGGCTGGCCGGGGGGAGAGGCCGTCTTCCTGACGGGGAAGTAAGTGTGGGGCCAGCCAAGCGAGAGGAAGGCTCCTGGCCCGGACAGCACAGCCCTTCTGGACGGGCCGGCCTGCGGGCTCAAAGCTGGGCATGAAGAGGTTTGGTTCACCACGCCAGGGACAGCCAGGAAGACCCTCCCCTAACCCTGGACCTCAACCCACCATTTGGGACCCGTCACCAGGGTGAGGAGTGACAGGTGTGACTCCTGGTCAGGCTGATTGTGTAAGAGAAAAAAACACCTGATTTTCTCTCCCACACTCCTTCTTCCGTGACACCCCCAAAACCCACATTACCTGTGGTTCCCAGCCAAGGGCCGCCTGCTGAGGGGTTTGGCTGTTGAAGCCCTTGGATGGCCTTTGATCCCCTGGGGGCCGCAGGCCTCGATTCTGGGAGCCGGTAGACCCAGTGGGAGGAAGAAACAGACCCCTGCTGTCCCACCTTGGAGGGTTGGGGGGCTGTGGGCAGAGGGGTGGGAAGGGGGTGGACGAATCAGGGTGAAACGCTGCCTCTTAAAGGGATCCGGTCACTGACCCCCCAAATGTGTGCCCCCCCCCAGGGAGCTGGCCACGGGCCGGGGCAGCCAATCAGACGCCAGGAGTGTGGCCAGCCTGAGGGGACGCGAGGGGCCCAGGGACCAGGAGCTACACACGCACACACGCACACATGCACAGAGGAGGGTGATGGCAGCTCACACCCGGCAGGCTGACAGGGTCCCTTTGGGGCTCGGCCGCCCTGAGCTCGCTGCCATTAACCCACCGCTGACCTCCCTTTGTCTGCTCTTCGCCTCTCTTCTTGTCCTCTTTCCTCCTCCCAGAGGGTGTCGCAGACCACCGCCAACTGACCCGCTTTGTTCCAGGCCTCCGGTGGATGCCAGACCCCAGCTCACCCCGCTTTCTCGAGCCCTGAGCCGCCCCAACTTCCTACCTCTCCCCCCCACCCCCACCTCCAAACCGTGTTTCCTCATCGTCTAGGCTCCTGGCTGGACCTCCGGGACTCGGCGTGCCGCCCGCCTCTCTCCTCTCTCTGCCGCCACCCCTGCCTCCCCTCCCCTTCTGAAGCAGCTCCCCTCAAAGACGGCTTCCCCAGGGAGAGCGACCCCCCAGCCCCCCGCTGTTCCCCGAAACCTGCGTGTAGTGCGTTGGGGGCTTCACGCTTTGCCTCCCTTCCTTCAACGTCAGCCACCCCCGCCGGCCCTGAGACCCTGACGGGGAATTGGCCGTTTCCTGCTCGCTGAGGGGCTTCAACACGCTGACCCCACTGGAGCCCCGCTCCTGCCCCCCCAAACGTGCCCCAGTCCTCAGACCACGCCACGTCCTTGTTTGGGGACCCATGTCTGGGGTCCTCAGCCGTTCCCGCTCCACCCCGTTTGGGGGGCTCCCTGCACAGCAAGCAGATGCCCCGGGCGGCCACGGTGTGGCTCCCTAGACCCCCACGCCCCTCTGAGAGGCGGAGGGGACCCCTCTGTTGGGGCAGGACCCTTGGAATCCTCTAAGGAACCTGGGACAGCCTACTCCTGGGTCGACCCATTGTCCAAGTGCCTCCAATGGGCCATTTAAAGAACAGTCACCTCTTCCCGTCCCTGCACACGGCAGAAAAAGCAAGCGGCTCCCACGTGCTCGGGGTGGAGTCGGGGCCCCTTCTGCACCCGGCTTCCGCCTCCACAGCGCCCCCCCAAGGCCTGTGCCCTCACGCACCCCCCATTCTCAGGAAAGGCCCTGCGGGGGTCCCTCACTGTGGGGCGTCTGCACCTCAGAATGCCCGTGTCAGGGAGGAGCCGGGGGCTCAGGCCATGTCCTGCCAGCCCCAGCCCCGGAGCGGAGCTGACCTCCGCCCCTTGGGTCAGTCAGCAAAGCCTGGGCCAGGGGCACAGCCGCCACTAGAGATGCCGGGGACCTGGCCGCGGTGAGCGTGCCAGGAACTCCAGCCGTGACCCCGAGGCTCCGGCGATGGCGCGGCCGGGTTCCTGTCTGTCTAACGCTGCTTTTCAATCCCGTCCTGCCTGCCCCTCCCCCGTATAGGGTTACTTTAGTGATCCCTGGAATGTCTTTGACTTCCTCATCGTAATTGGCAGCGTAATCGACGTCATTCTCAGTGAGACTAATGTGAGTATGACCGCCTCCCCCAGGAAGCCCGCCGCGCCTCCTCCCTCCTCGCCGGCCTCTGTTTCCCTCCTTCTCTCTCTCTCTCTCTCTCTCTCTCTCTCTCTCTCTCTCTCTCTCTCTGTCTTTGCCGCCTTTTATTTCTTTGGTTTAATTTCCTGTTTTTACCACCCTCCAGTCATGCTTTATATTGAACCTGCCGTCATCCTCTGAGGGGGAGAAGAAATGGGGGCTTCTCCTCCTTTTCTTCCACTTGTCTCAGCTCAGCCGGCTGTGCAGGAGCAGGAGGTGGGGGGCTGCACCCCCAGCCCCAGGCCCCCCCCCCAGCCCCGCGTCACCTTTGAACTAACCCAGCTTTTGCCAGGTGCGAGCAGCCAGCTCGGTAGAGGTGGTGAGAGAGAGTGTACGACGCTCACGTAACCTCTTTCTTTTCTCATTTTTTTCCTCTTCTCTCCTTTCTTTCACGCTTTTTTTTTCATTTTCCCCTTCTTTCTTTCTTTTTTTTTTTCTCCTTTGTTGTTGGTTTTTTTTTTTTCTCTCTCTCTCTCTCTCTCTCTCTCTCTCTCTCTCTCTCTCTCTCTCTCTCTCTCCCCCCCCCTCGGCTTCTCCGCCCCATGCAGCACTATTTCTGTGATGCATGGAATACATTTGACGCCTTGATTGTTGTGGGTAGCATTGTTGATATAGCAATCACCGAGGTGAACGTAAGTACCCGGCGGCAGCCCCCGCCCCCGCCTGCACTAACGCGCCCTCCTTCCCGCCATGTCCGCTCCTCCTCACCTTCTCCTTTCCACTTAGTTGTGTTTTTTAATTTGTTGGTCTACCTGGGTTTAAAGGACTTCTTTTCCTTGCTGCCTTATGTTGAATTTGTTTGTCTGTATTGTTTAACTTTGGGACAGGCTAAGCCTCCCCCTTCCCGTTATGTCGGTTGCTGCATCTCCTGCCCCCGATCCCCCCACCCTGGTCCCATTGGCCTGGCATGTCTCACACTGTACAGGAGGGCGCAGCTGCGCGGGCCGTGGGGCGAGAACCCCAAGGGCTGTACAGCTGCTGGGCGGCCCCCGGGCCGGGGACCCAAAGCTCCCTCCACCCCGCTCAGCCCCAGACCGCTGCCTCTCCCACTCCTGCCTTTGCACCCACAGCATCTGGGAAAGGCGCTCCTTCCAAGTGGGGTGCTGGGGGGACCGACGGCTCCACTTTGGCCGGCCCTGGCAGGTCAGAGCCGGTCCCATCACGTTCCTATCGAAAGGGCTCCGTCCCATCGGGCGCCAACAGCCGCCCATAGAGGAGAGAACCGGCCAGGCTCCGGCTCCTGCTTGTTGCACCCTGTCTTCTCTGAAGTGGCCAGAGAGTTGGGTGGCTGGGTGACCTCCCGAGAGCAATTCGGGGTGCTCTTCCCCCCTCGTGCTGGGGCAGCGGCCCCAACCCCCACATGAACCTGCACAGAGAGCTGACCTTTGCCTCCTGCCTGGTTCTCTCCCACACCCACCCCCTCCCCAACATCATGGCTCCCCGGCCTCAGGCAGCCCCCCGGCCCTGCACCCCCCAGGCCCCTGCTGCCTCCTCCTGTACAGCCCCCACCCCACCCCCGCTCTGCACCCACCCTTCCCTCGCCTGGCATGCTTTTTAAACCTTCTCTCTTTATCTGTAGGCAAGCCCTCTGCCATTAGCTTCTGACACAGACTGTTTAATTGTTTTGTCGTTGTTTTTCCTTAATTAAGAGACTGGGTAATGTTTGCATAAACCTTTGATGCATTGAAACACTGAATAACCGCCTGGAGCAGGTGCGGTTTTGATCTGAGATGTTGGGAGTGCCCTCCCTCCGCCTCCCCGTTTCCGGTGTCCCCCACTCCCCTCCCATCCCTATGTCGTTCCCCAATCAGCTAAACCGACCTGTGTTGTACCTGCCTGGTGCCGGTGATCCCAGGCCTGTCTGCGCTCCTCCCAGCAGTTACACGGTGCAGGGAGGTCGTCACACTTTGATCCCCATCAGCCTCTTGCACCCGCCCCCCCCGATCATCCTGCAGTTTTAGACTCAGTCACCCCGTCTCCCGCATCTCTCAAGTTGTCTTTGTCTCATGAGTGTGTGTGCGTGTGCGTGCGT
>PVKE010030208.1:0-19773 GCA_004027555.1 Craseonycteris thonglongyai
TTAAAGATTGTTTCTGGGAGGTGCCAGGATAGCTCAATGGTTGAGTACTTGCATCTCAATTGCGAGGTCCAGGGTTCGATTCCCAGCTCTGGCCCAGGCAAACCCCATATGCTGAACTGTGGTGCAACTGGTAACTGCCGAGATGGCTCAGAGGCAAAGGTTCTTGCCTCTCATGTGGAAGGACCCACATCCACCTGTGTGGAATGAAACCATGTCACAACTTATGATGTACAACTGTAGAGACTGCTCTGGGCCTCCTCCCTTCTTCTCTCACCTTCTCTCAAACAATGAAATAATACTTAAAAAAATGATTGTTTCTAAAGTGCCTTGTATTTGTAGATGAAAAAAAAGTTTCTTTTTTTCTTTTGTTCTTTTAAAGATTTATTTTATTGATTTTTGACAGAGAGAAACAGAGACAGAGAGAAGCGGGAGGGCCCAGAGCAGTCTCCATAGTTGACAGCATTAGTATTTTCGTATAGTTTCACTCCACAGGTGGGCACAGGGCTGCGCAGGGCAGGAACTGGACCGGTAGCCTTTCACATAGGTCCCGGCAAGAACTGAACTGGGGGCACACCCCAGTTCAGCATGTGGGTCCGCATGGGCCCGGGCCGGGATTCGATCCTCGGTCCCCGGGGCTTCAAAGCGAGCGCTTAACCCGCTGAGCCATCCCAGCTTTCCCTCTTTTTTTTTTTTTAAAGATTTTTATTGTTTTTGACAGAAGAGAGAGACAGAGAGAATGGGGAGGGCCCAGAGCAGTCTCCATAGTTGACAGCATTAGTTTTCCATATAGTTTCACTCCACAGGTGGGCGCGGGGCTGCGCAGGTCAGGAACTGGGCCGGGAGCCTCCCGCATCGGTCCTGGCAAGAACTGAACTGGGGGGTATACCCCAGTTAAGCATATGGGTCTGCATGGGCAGGGGCCAGGATTCGATCCTCTGTCTCCAGGGCTGCAAAGCGAGCGCTTAACCCGCTGAGCCATCCCAGCTTCCCCAAAATGTTTCTTAATAACCATATATCTATCTGTAATTTAGCTTTGCTATTTAAATATACAAATGAGGCTATTACCTATATTTGTACAGGTATCAGTGTGTAATATGGTACAAAATTTGCTAAGGAAAGTCTTACTGGCACAGTGAGTGAGGTGGTCTGAATTTTAGTATCCATCTTACCTTTTCTTTTTGATAGAGAACATCCTCTGAGTAGTAGTAGCATATGCTGTTACTTCTGGCAAGGAGAGTATAGGGCAAACATTGAGGCTGCCATACTATCCTAGATGGGGTGCTTTTGTTGGACCAGTAGTCATTTTTCCCCCACTTAAGACTTGGAATAGGTCAGTGTTTCTCCAAGTGGGCACCAGATGGAGTAGTTGCGCGCGCTGTGTATTTAAGGATCTTTTTGTGTGAAAACATAATTTCTTTAGAAAATTAAAATCATACTCTGTTAGAGATGAACATAAAACTTAGTGCATGCTCTCCTGGATGTGCCAAGGTAGTGTAAATGTGGCTATTTTTAGCACATGCTATAGTCATTGCGTATTGAAGAATTTTATAGCTAATTTTTTTCTTTGATTACAGTGCCCATAGATCTCCCATCAGCATCTTACCAGCCTCTGCAGAGTAAGTAGTATACTTATGGAAGACAATTAAAAAAATATTTTTAATTTTACTAAATGGTAGAAATGAAAATCATGTATTTATTATGCTTGCTTTAGGGGAAAGATTATACATAAGACAGTGAAACTAGTTAGTATTTTTATGTACTGCATTAAGAACAAACGAAGGAATGCATTGCACTGATACACAGAACAAAGATGAACTTTCTTCAGATAGCTATTTTTATCTTTTGAAATAATTAAATATTAGTAGAGCCTTTTTTATTGTTTCTTTTCAGAAGCAGACTTCACATAAAAAATACTAACAATAACCTTGCAGTTTGTTTTATTTATTTAGCTGAGCATTGGTAAATTGTTTTATAAACATAGCTTTGAAAAGTCTGTTTATGTGGCTGTCTGTATAATAGTGAAGATGAATTATTGGGACCACTGGCCCTTCCGATCTCAGTAGTGATAATGACATTATAATTGATTTGTATAATATCTATTTGGGCAAATTTTATTTTAAAATTTAAGCCAGTATCATGTATTCTTTTTGTGTATTTCTTTTTACACTCACTCTGGCTTACCTATTTAAATACCATAATAATTTGTTTTATTGCTCATAGGTTTTAACATTTGTGTTTATGTGATCAAATACACAGGGGGACTGCTTCTCACTAAAACGTGTTCTGTTTTATAGTGTTTTGGAAAGAACAATTAGAGCAGCTGTGGAACAGCACCTTTTTGATCTGCAGAGCAGCATAGATCATGATCTTAAGAATTTACAACAACAAAGTCTGGTGTGTAATAACGAAGCAGGAAGTATTAATTGTGATGGGGAAGGATCTAATAACCAGTAAGAAACTTTTAAAACATCTTACTGTTATTAAGAGTTATAAAATTTTTTTATTTTATTTTTTAAATATTTATTGTTTGAGAGAAGGTGTGTATATGAGAGAGCGAGTGAGTGAGGGACAGAGAGAGAATGAAGGAGGGCCCAGAGCAGTCTCTGTAGCTGTACATCATAAGTTGTGACATAGTTTCATTCCACACAGGTGGATGTACGGCCACATGGGATGGAAACCAAACTGGGGCCTCCTGCATGGGAGGTAGAAATCTTTGCCACCATCCTGGTGGTTGGTTATCAGTTGTGTTGAAGTTCAGCATATGGGCACTGCATGGGCCAGGACTAGGAATCAAACCCCAGACCTCATGATTGCAAGGCAGGTGCTCATCCTCTTGAGCTATCCTGGCATCCCAATTGTTTTGTTATATTTAAGAAGTCACATTTTTACTTAAGAATGAAGTCTCATCTTACTTGAAAGTCAGTGTGAAAAGTGACTTTGTATGTACTTGTTTATAAGTTATATATAGTACTTAACGTAAATTGAAAATCTCATAAATTGTTCATTAAGTCCAACATAGCCATATTTTTCACCCTGAACACCAGATAAAGTAAACTTATCTTTATAGACTTTGTTGTGTGAAAAATAACTTAAAACTAGACCCATGCTCTGTGCAACAGTTACATCAGGAGAGACATGCAGCTATTCAGACAGACAGTTGACAGGGACAGCAGGTTAACATCACTCCAGGTACATGTGGCCATTGTGCAAAATGGTGAGCATAATCAGCCTTTGCTATTTAAATTGTTATCCCCTGCCACCAGCCTCTGCCCTTCCTACATACTACTTTTTTAATGAGTAGCTGTTAATAGTTGAATTTGTGTAAGTTAAAAGTACCTCTGTACTGTGTGATGTGTGATGTTACTTCACCCTTCACCTGACTTGTTACCTTCAAATGGACAAAAGCCTCATCTCAATTCTTATATTACTTTAATTCTGCACTTTGGGATATATAAGTATCTTCTTCTGAGACCCTAGGCAGTGATTTCATAGTTTTCATTTACCAGTTTATATTTTGGGAACAGATGAGAAAGATATACCCAAATTTGGAGGATTCATTGGAAGGGTTAAAAAAAAAAAAGATGATTGGGCATATTGATTTTTTTTTTTAAGTAATAGATTTTTAAAAGACCACATATGTCTAGTATATTAGAATAGCTATTAATTTTGAAGTGAAAAAAAAAATAGTAGTGGATATGAAAACCAATGTTCGGAATACGTTAATTTTAGGAATACCATTGTTGTGCAACTGCAGATAGGCCATACAGTCTGGTGGATGGCATTACTAGCCTGCAGCTCCGTGTGATGGCCCTAGTTTTTGTGTTCTGAGGGCATGATTAGAACTGATGCAACTGGATCTTTGAGGAGTATTTGGGCTGAATATGAAGGAAAAAAGTGGTATTTAAAAGTTGGAAAAGTGGAAAAATGTTATATCAGAGGATATACCGTAACTAGATTCCTTGGAGTTTGTCCTTAGCTTATCTAGCAATCCTGAAAACTGGTGTCCATGCTCGGGTAATACTATTTTTGCCACTGGGGAAATAACTCATGTTTTATCAGGGGTAGTAGTAGTATATTTGTGAACAAAAAACCTGCAATATTTTGTGTATTCCACATTATATAAGATGGGAAATCTGCAGTAGGAAGTTTTTCTTGTTGTACTTGATAAGGTGTTGGATTCTGTGGTGTCTAGTGCTAAACTTGTATTTAAATCAACAAACAGGTCATTATTATGATTGACAGTGTGCATTTGTGAGGGAAATCATTATTTTGGTACAAAAGTTATTTTTAAAGACATTAATTTGCTTTTGAAAATTTTCAAAGGGAATAACAAAGTATATTTTTCACATTCCATGGAGAGATAAAAGTAAACTTCGTGCATTTAATAATCTAACTTGGCAAATAAAGAAAGTGCATTTTTACGAAAAATACACATTTTCTTTAATAAGTAAAAGTTTCAGATCATTGTTGACATTAATTTAAAAGTCATTAAATAATTCAAGATTTGACCTGATTTGATTTTTTAATCTTCATTACTAGGGTTGATATTGCTGATGATATTAAAGCCAGTGAAAGTAACAGAGACTGTTCAGAACCTATGGCTAGCATTAATTTAGACAATGAAGTTATGCAGCAAGATTTTGTATTTGGGGATGAAGAAAATAACCAGGTAAGAAATGCAAAGACTTAAAAAATTTCTTTGTTAGGTGTGCAAAACATACAAATCTCGTGTTCTTCCAATTCATACCCAGTGTACATTTTTCTGTATTGGGATTTTATTTTTCCTTTTTGATTTGTAGGCACTTTTTATTAAGGAAATAGCTCCCCCCATTTTTGTGTTTAGCTGCAAACATTTCCAGTTTGTTATTAAGATAAATTTTGACAGTATTCAATTTTAATAGCATTTTAAGAAAGAAATCAGATTTTATGTTAGTGTTAGAAACTCCTTCCATAATTTCAGTTTATAAATTAATTTTCTTCTGTTTAAAGGCTTTTATGGTTTTATTTTCCACATTTAAATATGGCTCATTGGGAACTGATCATTGTTAAGGTATGAAAAATAGATTTAGCTTTTTTCCTAGATGTTTACCTAAGTTTTCCCAAAACATGAATTTATTGAATAAATATCTTTTCCTCACTGATTTGAAATGCCACCTTTATTATAAACCAAGTGCCTGCATAAATTTGGGTGCGTTTCTCATTGATTCACCAGCATTGAATGAGAGTTCCTATTGCTTAATACCGGTACCTAGAAGTGGAATTGATGGTAATCATTTGGCATTTCTATTTTTAATTCGTTGAGGAATCTCCAAATTGTTTTTCATAGTGGCTGTACCAATTTACAGTCCCACCAACAGTCCACTAGAGTTCCCTTTTCTCCACATCCTCACCAACACCTGTTATTTGTCTTTTTTGATGATAGCTTTTCCAACAGGTGTGAAATGATAACTCAATTTGGTTTTGATTTGCATTTTTCTGATGATTAGTAAGGTTGAGCATCTTTTCATGAACCTGTTGACCAGCTATATATATATATCTTTAGAAAACTGTCTTTACAGATCCTCTGCCCATTTTTAAATACCGTAGTTTGTTTATTTTTGCTGTTGAGTTTTATGAGTTCTTTATATATTTTGAATATTAACCCCTTATCAGATACATGATTTGTAAATATTTTTTCCCATTCCATAGGTTGCCTTTTTATTTTGTTGATGGTTTCCTTTGCTGTGGAGATCTCATCAGTGGAGATCTCATCAGTGTTGACCACATTAATTCAATGGAAGAAGTTAGGATAGATTGAAGTATATTTAATATACAGTACACTCTCCATTACCCGGAACTAGTTGCTTGAGAGTGCCAGTTGCTTGAGTTCTGGTTACCAGAGATTCTACTTATATTTATCTGACATCTACCAGTTCCCATGGGTGCCAGTTAAATGAATCACCAGCACTACTTAGTAAGGGATTGCTATGCAACTGAAATGAATAGAATAGAGTAGGGATATTAGGCCTATTTAAAAGAAGTAACTAGCTTGCTTGAGCAAAATTAGGTGGGTGGAGAGAAAAGATGCAGACCTAAGCAATGTGGAAACACCAGTTATGGATGGCTGAGAAGTGGGTGGAGACCAGAGAAATTACTGGAAATACCCATTAGGCTTTTAAAAAAATTTATTTATTTTAAAATTTATTTTTTATTGTTTTTGACAGAGAGAGAGAGACAGAGAGAAGGGGGAAGGCTGAAAGCAGTCTCCATAGTTGACAGCATTAGTTTTCCAAATAGTTTCACTCCATGGATAGGCACGGGGCTGCACAGGGCAGGAACCATTAGGCTTTGATTAGCTCCTGCTAGTAAGCCCTGATAGCCCCTAAGACATTGGCAATATGATTATGCTGCAGCAGCTGCTTCCACTATTGCTGTCACAGCTACTGCCACCACCAAAGCTTTCTAGTTTACCTGAATTGAGACCTGAGTGCCTTAGACCTCCTTTTGAAGGCACTGGTGTTTTTGGAGAAGGAAGAGGAGAAAGTATGTGCTATTTTGCCAGCTGATATTTTAGAAAAAATAAGTTCTTCTCTACTATGTACAGAAGAAAGAATGTTTCATCTAGAATGAATTCTGAGGAAATAAAATTTCTTTAAATGGTGAAACATACTTTAGTTTTTAAAGAAAGTATTACGTATATTTCCATGTCTGTTAAATGGAAGTCTGAGCATCTTCTAACCTGACTTTAGTAGCTCTTTATTTTTCTTTATCCTGGGGCGTAATAGTTCTGCACCTTACTTCAAATTTCGTCTGCCAGGGAAGCCGAGATGGCTCAGTGGGTTAGGCGCTCACTTTGCAGCCCTGGGGACCGAGAATTGAATCCCAGCCCCGGCCCGTGCGGACCCATATGCTGAACTGGGGAGTGCCCCCAGTTCGGTTCTCACCGGGACGAGACCCCGGCCCAGTTCCTGCCCTGTGCAGCCCATGCCTACCTGTGGAATGAAACTATGTGGAAAAGCAGATGATGTGCAACTATGGAGACTATTCTGGGCCCTCCCCCTTCTCTCTGTCTCTGTATCTCTCTGTCAAAAAACAAAAAAATTTTGTCTGCCGCCTTCACTGTTGGTCTGTCTGCTTTTACTTTTGTCACTGCATTTGTCTTTTATATGGCCTCCAATTGCTTTTTTATTTGCTATTATGTGTTATTTAAGAATTATGTTGGCTAAATTTTGCTGGAGGATGTGTGGGTATTAATTATATTAATTTTTATACTTTGTTTCAATTATTTCATACTAAAAAGAATTGTAGGTTAAATAAGATGATATATAGTATGCTTTTTATAATAAAACTTTATAGTTTTTCTTGTATGCTATTTCACAAAAACTGAGAAAGGCTGGTAAATGATTTATTATGCTCATATTTGTGATGAGGAAGTTAGAGCTGGGACTTGAATTTGATTCTTTAAGGAAAATACCAAGGCTTATTTCATGTGCCTGGAAATCTTCATGTTTAAAAATGTAAAGCTATATTACAGAGCATGTAGGTTGCTGAAGTCTGTTTCTAGATCAGTGGTTCTCACACTTTGGATCTCAGAAACTTTTTATAATTTTAAAAATAATTGAGGGGGAAGCCGGGAAGGCCCAGTGGGTTGCTCACTTTGCGGGGATTGAGGATCAAATCCCGGCCTCAGCCCATGCAGACCCATGTGCTGAACTGGGGTGTGCTTCTCATGCGGGAGGCCCCCAGTTCAGTTCTCACCCCCTGGTTTGGCCTCTGGCTTGAGGGGGCGTGCATCCCATGCAGAAGGCCCCCAGCTCAATTCCTGCCCTGTGCAGCCCCTTGCCCATCTGTGTGGAATGAAACCATGTCCAAAAACTGATGTTGTACAACTATGGAGATTACTCTGAGCCCTCCCTCTTTTCTCTGTCTCTCTCTGTCTCTGTCAAAAACAATAAAATAAATCTTAAAAAAAAAAAAAAATTGAGGATCCTATAAAGCTGTTGTTTACATTAGGTATATGTATTAATATTTACCATATTAGAAATTAAAACAAATTAAAAATGTTTATTAAATCACTTAACACAGTAGTAAACTCACTCAAGGTAACATAAGTAAGGTTACTTTTTTGTTAATTGGCTATTTAAAATATTTTTTAATTTGAAGAGTGGTATGGTTGTTACATATTCACAAATATTGTTAATGCCTGTCTGATTTCATTATTATACTAGAAGTCAGCTGAATTCTCATATCTGTTTCTGCTTTTAGTCTGTTGCGATAGGTTCTTTTGTTTAAATTGTATGAAGGCAGTTCAGCTTCATAGGTAAATGTACCGTAGTTGGAAAAGGAAGAATTATTTTAATAGCTTTTTCAAGATATTTATGGACTGTTTTTTCATATTAAAATTGGACCAGTGGTAGTTTCTTAAGAATGTAAGAAGAATCAGACCTTTTGTTGATTTCAGAGGTGATGCACAAAAAACACTGAAATAATGTAGTAATGCACAGGATATTTGTGTTAGACTTCATCTCATATATGAATATTGGGAACTCTATTAATACAGTGGTGGTGTTCTTTTTGTCAGTCTATAGGTATACTGTTAGAGCCATGCGGTGACCATGGTGATAGTGAAGATGGCTATCTTGAGAGGTAAGCATTTCCTCTTGTTGCTAATTAATCATTTTGAGATTTGGAGCTCTTAAATTTTGGGGTAAAATTGTTAGGTGATTCTATTTATTATAACATATATTTTAGATAATCTGAAGACCCAAGCTTCTAATTTTAATGGTAAACATAAAGCATATTAAATGTCCATAAGTGATTAGACATTAGTTAGTTGTAACTTGGAAAACATTAAAAGGGACCGACCCAATTTTACCCAATTTTTCTTTCCCCAATCTCCTTCCCCTCTGGTTACCACCATTCTGTTGTCTCTATCTGTGAGCTTATTTTTGTTTTGTTAGTTTGTTTGTTACTTTTTGTTTTATATTCTACATATGAGTAAAATTATACAGATGGTGTTTGTCCTTTTTGTTTGATTTATTTCATTTAATATAACCATCTTATGTAGTTGGTGCTTGTTTACCTCCTTGGCCAGCAGTGATGGAAGTAGGATACTAAGGCAATGAATATTTCAGCCATAATAGTCTCCATAGATACTTGAAACTTTCTAGAATGTTTTAAGGTATTAGATAGGTTTTGGACTCTGTTACCCTTTTTATGATTCTTTAAGATGTTGCTGAGGAGGAGTGTCTTGTAACTTTTTTAGGAAAGATAATTGATATCCTGAAAACAAATCAGTAATTTTATAGAATAGGTTGTAAATACTTAGAAATCTCAAGTAGCATCACTAATTAGGTGATAGCTTTTTGGCAAAAGTAAACTTGTGTTAATGCCATTGTCTTTTTTTTTTTTTTTTAAGATTTATTTTTAAACTGTTTTTGTCAGAGAGAGATAGACAGAGAGAAGGGGGAGGGCCCAGAACAGTCTCCACAGCTGCACATCATTGGTTTTTCCACATAGTTTCATTCCACAGGTGGGCGCGGGGCTTCACAGGGCAGGAACTGGGCTGGGGTCTCACCCCGGAGAGAACCGAACTGGGGGCACTCCCCAGTTCAGCATATGGGTTTGTACGGGCCTGGGCCGGGATTCGATCCTCGGTCCCCGGGGCTGCAAAGCGAGCGCTCAACCCCCTGAGCCATCCCGGCTTCCCCTAATGCCATTGTCTCTTAATTGTGAGTAGGAAACTTGTTCTCTGAGGGTAAGTAAATTCTTTGGAGCCATGTCTCTGGAGCGTCCCCATACTCTGAAGGTCCACAGATTTCCTGCTTACAGCAGTTCCTTGTGCTTCCTTTCAGGAGGCAGGAATGATCCTCTTCCAGCCCAGGGAGTATTGGAGTAATGGGCTGAAGATATAAGATTAACAGCATTAACAGGCATCCCCAGAATGATGACATCTGGATTTGGTAGAACAATAACGATCCATTTAGTGAGGATTCAATCTTTTTGGAAAAAGCTCTTTCCTCTTCAACTTGTGTGTAGGTTAGCAAACTTGTTTTTAGATCCAAAGAGTTTCTTGGTTAGGTGGATTACATTTTATATGTTTAACATTCATGTTTTATGAATTTAGGTGATTAGACCTTTTAGTCTATCAGGGTAGAATTTAGCTCATCCCATTTGCTCCCAGTCTAAGCAAAGGAAGGACTTTAAGCTTGCCAGGCAGGGAATTTGTTTTTCATGCTCAGTGAGAATAGGTAAATTATGTACATGAGATGACTTGCTGTATTTAGATCAAGTTTGTCTGAGTGCACACTCTGTTATGGCAGGGTAGAAGCAGTACCTGGTGTATCACTGTAAATTGCCACAGTGTCTTTGGGGAGAACTCCCATAGTTAGCATATTGACTGGTCATGTAGGGAAAGAGCACTTTTGACAGCTTGCTGTAACACTTGTTCTAAATAGGAATTAATTTTTGTGGGGAAATAAGAGGTGAATTGAAATTAAAAAATTTTTTCTGTTAACATGTTACCATTATGTTTTGAGGAAGGAGAAGTTCAGAAATATTATAGTAACCTTGTTTTGATTGTGATAGAACACATTCAGATTTAAAGTATAGGACATAGCTTATACCTTTCAAATATCATCTTTAAAATGAAAAAATACCCCAGAGTGGAGGAGTAAAAAGCTGTTTGGTTAAAACTAATATTTTATAGAATCTTTTCCATTATTCTTTTAATCCTTTTGGTTTCTATTAATTATGGATTTTACTTTTCTTTTTAAGATGTTTATCTTTTTTGGTGCGGTTGTGTGGGAGGGTGGTGAATGTTACTTAATTTTTCTAAACCTGAAGTGATTCTGTGGATCTTTTCAGTAGTGTGTGATTTTCAGATATAGGGCTCCAAAGAATGGGCATATGTCCAGTTGTCATCTTCTTTTCTCACATTGTAAATGCTAACTATGTGGAAAGAGAGGAATTTAGGTAAGAAATATGCAATGGTAGTAACGTATGTATTCTTAAAAGACTAATAACTTTATTTGTATTTTTAGGAAAGAATATTTGTCATTTGACAGTGATAAATTGTCACATTTGATTCTGGTAAGAATTTTCTCTTGTGGTTCTTAAAATTTTGGCTAGATTTAATCTACCAGTTATTATATTTGGTCTTTACCTTTGGAGTGAATAGGTTTGAAGGAGATTTAAATATAGGTACTCTTACCAAAAGTTCTATAGTTACACCGCAAGTTAATTTGCTACTTTTGGTTGCAAGAAACTTGGTGATGAAAACACTTCCTTGAATTTGAGATCCAAACTTTGTCTCCCAGTAAGACATATTATAAAACTGTAGCTTTATATTTGAAAATAGTTTAGATGGGGGATGGGGACAGCTGACTATATAGGCACAGTAAACTAATGAAGACTTCATAAGGTTATATATGCTGGTTATCTTTAAGCTGGGTATGAAAAGCTTCATGGTTGTGAAATGTATTCTTTATTTTAAAATAAACAGGATTCTAGTAGCAAGATATGTGATTTGAATGCCAATACTGAATCAGAAGTGCCAGGAGATCAAACTGTTGGTATTCAAGGAGAAGCAGCATGTGTCCAAATTCCACATTTGGATCTGAAGAATGTTTCTGATGGTGATAAATGGGAAGGTAATTTTTTACCCATATATACTATTTTTCTTACAATATTCTTTGTAACTGAAATTACCCAGAGCAGTAATGAGATTACTGCCCCTTTCTGGACAACCTTATTCATTCTGTTTTTATGCTTGCTTTTTCATATAAGAAGAGTGAATGAATGTTTTTACTCATGTGCACTAATGAGATTATGGGGCAACTGTCTTATATGAACGGGAAGTTCTTATCTGATCCATTAACTTTGAAGATGGATGTTAGAACTGATTAAAGAAATAAAATCACCCAGGATAGGCTTTTGTTAATTAAACCAGGTGATATTTTAGGACTTAAGGAATCCCACCACTTTAGAGAGAGGGCCTATATATATCTACCTCTTCTTTATGATCATCAGGAATGTTTTTAAAATGATCTTCATGGGCATTTCTTTTTTTTTTTTTTAAACTGTTTTTGACAGAGAGAGAGAGAGAGAGATAGAGATACAGAGATAGAGGGAGAACTGAACTGGGGGCACTCCCCAGTTCAGCACATGGGTCCGCATGGGCTGGGCCGGGTTTCGATTCTGGGTCCCTGGCGCTGCAAAGCGAGTGCTTAACCCACTGAGCCATCCCGGCTTCCTCTTCATGGGCATTTCTAAGAGCATACTGTATCATATCCCTGTATTAGGTTATGCATGTAATGGGAGTGGGGTGTTAGCAGTTTTATAAAGGAGAGAAGTTTAAATTTAAATTTAAAAAGCAAGCCACGTAGGTAAATGTATTTATCAAAATTCAGCAAATGCATACTTAAAACTTAAGTTTCACTATATATGTTCTTTTTTTAAATCAAAAGAAGCAAAATATTTAACTCCAGTGAAAAATTTATATGCTGAAGTATAAATAGGGAAGTATACTGATACCTGCATTTTACTTTGAAATTCATAAAAAAAAAAGAAATATTACAAAGCAAGTATAGTAAAATGTTAATGGTAGAATCTCGGTGATTGGTATATGGTGTTCCCTATAACATTTTTTAAACTTGGCTGTATAATTTGTAAACTTTAAAATGTTTGAGGTGGGGAGTGGAAGCAAGCAACAAATTTAGATGCATGAGTCTTTAGTAAAGTGACAATGAGACAACTCAGGAATCTTCAAGTTACATATTGTTCACTTGGATGAAGTTCCCTTGGTTAGCTCACCTTTGGCAAGTTAGCTAATACCAAGAGGACTAGCAACACCAGTACCACGGACTCCTTTTGCCCCCTCAAGTCTACTCACCTGATCATAGCTGGAGTGTTTTTATTTATTTATTTATTAGATGTAACCAATTTTTAAAAAGCTGAACCAAATCATTGTGTCAGCTTTTATTGCTGTCTCTCTGTCTCCTCTCTCTCTCTCTTTTTTCTTTTTGGTTTAGATGTTTGACATGCCTCAAGGCATATTATGTTTTAGACTGAATCAGAAAATTGTCTTTCGTTTGCTTTGTTTAGGATGTTTGATATTTATGAAGATGCTCCCGAGAATTAGGGGATATGTTAGCATCCTGGTGGTAGTGAAGATCAAATGTTCCTCTTAGTGATTTATCCTGGCATAGGCATTGAAAAGGAGTGGCAGTCAACAGAGCATCCCTGAAGCCAACAGTAGGAAAGGAGTCTCTGAAAGATGAGACTGGGATTCTGACAGAAGACTGAAGCTTCTTTTTGTTGGAGGATGCAGATAAATAGCCCTTCACAATACAACCCTGATGCTTAGTCTTTATCTTAAGTTTGAAACATAAAATATTTTTCATTGTCTGAGGAACCAGAACATTCTCTTGTCTATTGAGTACCGTCAGCTTTCTGGAGACTTCCCAAAAAGAGCCTAATGCTGGGGGCTTTCTTTTGTTTCTGTCAGAATCCATCCTTAACAGCTTTCGGTAGGGAAGGGAAGTAACTATGAACTACTGATTTTCAGTGCCTGAGCTGCCCTGTTACCCATCTGACTCAGCAGCCTTGACAAGCCATGTAGGCCTGGCTCTTCCAAGAAATAGGGGTCAGTAACTTTCAGTGACCCAAAGGGTAGTAGGCATCTGAGTGAACTTCTCAACCATGAACCCTGCGTGTACTTGGGGGAGTAGCTGTTAGCAGACCATGCTCCTTCCAACTTTGCCACCAGTACAAAGGTTGATTTGCTACAACTAGGAGTTAAGATACTCTAAATACAGTAGACTCTCTGTTAACTGCAACTCAAGCAACTGGCACTCTTTGCCGTTTGCTTGAGAGTTCCAGTTCCTCGAGTTCTGGTTAATGGAGAGTCTTATTTACATTTATCTGGCTTCTACCAATCCCCCTGGGTGTTGTTTAACTGAGAATCTACTGTAAAAGTCTTCCTTAAGAGACTGAATTACTTTAGCCCCTAGACACCTTGTTATCAGAGGCGTACCTTGTTTGTGACTCTTAATAGGGAAGTGTGCGACTCCCAAGTAGATGTCCACTTCACTCTTCCTAAGTGTGTGGGTTTTCTTTTGTTTTGCTCGAAGTATAATCAGTAATGTGGTTAGCAGCAGATAGCACATATCTACCACCAGTATGAACTTGTAGCAGCTATTCATAAGGTCCTGGTTTTTAATAGAAATAGACAACACCTTTCCTTCATATTCTCTCCTAACTCTTGAATGAAAAAACAGTAAAATCTTTTCAAAGAGTAGTCAATCTACCTAAGTAAGATATTTTTCTGTCAAATCAATTGTACTGAAAAGCTTCAAATAGAACCTGGTTAAGAGTTTTCATTTTTTAGTTTTATGTTTGAGTTTTGATAAAACAGTACTACTTTGATTTTTTTTTTGCCTTGCTTGCTGAAATGGAAATGTATGTTTGTTTTTAAAGTTTTGTTAGTAGTAATTTTTTTTGAATAAAGTTTCTGAGCTGAATGCCTAATTAGTTTTAGGGAAATGTTTTTGGTATCTTTGGCTTTGTGTTAGTTATGTGTATGGTTTGTTCTGACTGTGCTGTGTGTTCACTTTAGTATTTTTTGCCATTTTTTCCATTTTATTAGCATCATGCCCTATCACTTTCCCCCTCATTGATTTCAAAACAATGCATCTGCAGAGAGATGGGGAGGGTAAGTATGGTTCACCATAGTTTAGTTTTCTTTTCTTTTTATGGTTCACTTTGTTTGCCTTTTTATTACCCCTTCTCCTGCTGTCCCCATATAGTAGGAAAACTGTTCTGGGTTTAAAATGATACCCAGAAAATGGTTTTTGTTATTTCTCTCTTTTCTTAAAACAGGAGATTTCTTACAAAAAATGTTTATTACAGTTATTTGCTGGAAAGCAGGTACAAGGGTTGCTTTGAAAATCACTTTATTGCTGGGTTTATTGTGGGATTGCACGCTTTATACCCAATTTTTAGTTATCGGATTGATCTGAACTTTAATAATTAACTAAATTATATTTTCATTACCTTGAAAAAAAAATGTAATGTTTTAAATTGCTAATTCAGAAAGTTAAACTGAACTACTAAAAGTAGTAATCCTTAGCTATTGTGTGAAGAAAAAGAAAACATCATTCTTGATTTTGGCACTGTCAAGCCATCTTTGCATCTAAAAATACTTGAAAGCTCATTTTTGTTACTGTGACTAGCCATAGCATCAAAGTTTTAAATTGTAATTATAAATTAAGTTAATATATAGATGGAAAAGTGAAAAGTGTCCCCCCTTTTGTCCAAGACTCCAGTGATATTTGGAGTCTATTTGTGGACTATGTGTTTATCTGTATGTGTTTTATATGTAATGAGACCTTACATGGGCAAAAACATCAAATATGTTAACATGGTTTCATTTGAGAACATATAGGATAACCAATAAAATAAATGCACTTAAGAAGCACAAGTGCTATTAAATTTTATCTTGATAATATTGAAGGGTGTTTAATTATTAAAATATATATTATACATAGGAATCATGTGACAGAAAATAACCACCACAGTTTAATGTTAGAGGCCAAGTGCTGTCAGGTGAGCTAGCTACTCATTTGGAAATACTAGAATTCTTTGGGAGTCAGACAGCTTCATTTGGTGAATGTTCTGTATAGCATGGGAATAAGCTTCCCCCACTTCTTAACATAGCCACTTGACAGTGAGGGACAATGACTTATTCACCTGGCAGCATTTGACTAAGTTAAATTTTTAACTGTTTCTAAATGAAGCCTTTTCCTGCTTGAAAATAGAATTTGATAAACTTTTAAAGAGTTTGACTGTGTCCTTTCTTTTTATGAGCCTAGGTTTAGAAATTTAAGTTATAACTCCTTATGTGAAAATAGAAACTCTGGGCTAAAAAATGAAGCTCAAGAAATTTTGCCCTATAGTAGACTTAAATCCCTTGTTTTTTTTTTAAAGATTTATTTTTATTGGCTTTTGACAGAGAGAAAGGCAGACAGACAGAGACAGAGAGAAGGGGGAGGGCCCAGAGCAGTCTCCATAGTTGACAGCATTAGTTTTCCATATAGTTTCACTCCACAGGAGGGCGCGGGGCTGCACAGGGCAGGAACTGGGCCGGGAGCCTCTCACATAGGCCCCGGCAAGAACTGAACTGGGGGCACACCCCAGTTCAGCATGTGGGTCCGCATGGGCCTGGGCCAGGATTCAATCCCTGGTCTCTGGGGCTGCAAAGTGAGCACTCAACCCGCTGAGCCATCTCAGCTTCCCCTGTTTTTTTTAAAAAGATTTATTTATTTATTTTTTTGATAGAGAGAGATACAGAGACAGAGAGAACAGGGAGGGCCCAGAACAGCCTCCATAGTTACACATCATTGGTTTTTCCACACAGTTTCATTCTACAGGTGGGCGGGGCTGCACAGGGCAGGAACTGGTCCAGGGCCTCACCCCAGTGAGCACTGAACTGGGGGCACTCCGCAGTTCATCATATGGGTCCACATGGGCTGGGGCCGGGGTTCGATCCTTGGTCCCCAGGGCTGCAAAGTGAGCGCTTAACCCACTGAGCCATCCTGGCTTCCCCTCCCCTGTTTTTAAAAAAATAAATATCAAATATTACATGAATCACTGCATAGTGATATGATTTAAGGAACATGTAGCTGATAGCGTGTGACTTTTTTCCATGTGGAACCAAGAGACCCATGGTGTACTGTTCTTTGTGTTTGTTTTACAGAGCCATTTCCTGCTTTTAAGTCTTGGCAGGAAGACTCTGAGTCTGGAGAAGCTCAGCTCTCTCCACAAGCTGGAAGAATGAATCATCACCCCCTGGAAGAAGACTGTCCTCCAGTGTTATCACACCGTAGTTTAGATTTTGGGCAAAGCCAGCGTTTCCTACATGATCCAGAAACATTGGATTCCTCATCTAAAGCACTTCCTTTTGCTAGGTATATGATTTTTTATGTATTTATGAGAGGCAATTCTTAGTAAACTTACATACCAGGTCCTTTGAGAAATTTAATCCTTTAGACCTGTAGTTCAAAGCTTTCTCCCTTATTTCATGAAGCACAATTTTGTAATTTTAAATTTTGGGGGGTTCCTAAATTCTGAGTTTATTGAGGTATAATATTTGGGATTTGGTCTCTTATTAGGCATTTTCTCTTGGAGTATTTATTTATTTAATCATTTGTGATTGAAATGCAGAACTTGAAGGGAAGTAACCAGTGGAGCTCACCAGTTCCTATTGTTTTTATTGTCAAAACTAAATAAAATTGATTCAGAAAATCAAAACCTTTCATTTGCAGTTTGAACACCAAAAGAGCTCTGAGCTGCCTAGGTATCTTTGTTTCTCTCGTCTTTCTTTGCCCAAACAACTTTTGATTAATTTGAAATTATTTTTCATCAATGCTTGTGTTAGCTAATTTTGTGGTCTGTAACACTATAGTGTAAGTTTCTTTTTTCTGTTTTTCATTATTAGGGATGTGCTCTTCAGTAATAGTATCATGTTATATCAGGGCAATAAGAGATATGGTGTTGATAACTTGAAAATTTAACACAATTTTCGCCTCTTGTTTTAATTTAGGGTTCGAAGATCATCCTTTAGTTCAAAAGAGGAAAAAAGGGAAGATAGAACACCATATCAGTTGGTCAAGAAACTTCAGAAAAAAATCAGACAATTTGAAGAACAGTTTGAAAGAGAAAGAAATAGCAAGGTAAATTTATAGCATTGCCCTGAATGAGGTAGATCAATTGGAACTGGGAGAAGGTTCTTCAGAGAGCATTAGTCCATGTCTTTTCTAGGAGACAGGGTGAACTTGACATGCCCAGAGGACTAGTGATCATAGAGAGCTGAGAATATGTAGATCCTTAGCCTTCTAACTCTAGACCAGTGTTCTTGCCATTGCATCTTTATATTTCCATTGTCAAAACTGCTTGTGGAATTTTTAGAGAAAATACTTCACATTGACAAATCATGTTAATGCTATTTCTGCTTCCTCAAAAACCACAAGTACCAAGGGTGGCACATGGAGAAAAAGAGAATTTAATATTTTAATAATAAATAATATTAAATAAATAGTGTAATGATAAATTTAATTTAACAATAATAAATTTAATCTAATAATTTAATAGTTAGAACAGTGAAGTGTAGAGTCTTATATATATGCAGTCAGAAGACCCATATTCAAATCTGGCTTCTGCCAGTTGCCTAGACCCTGTTCTGAGAGCTTTACTTAATATCCTGCTTTATCTACTTAAGGTAAGTTGAAATGAGAATTGAGTGAAATATCTGCTGTAAGAACTATAAAATATTAATTTGGCATAAATTAACATAACCATTGTTTACCACAAAGTGTCAGTAACTCTTATATCTAATTTGTCAGCCTTCCTACAGTGATATTGCAGCCAATCCAAAGGTATTAAAATGGATGACAGAGCTTACCAAACTGCGGAAGCAAATTAAAGGTATAAAATGTACCTTTTTTGTAATACGTTTGCATTTTTAAAATATTCTTTATAGTAATGTTTATGAGAATTATAGTTTTTATCACATTAAATCTTGGACACTTTTTGCCAAAAGCAAAAGTTTTCTTTTGTTCTTTTAATTACATTCAAAATTGCAGCACTGTATTGTCTTAATTGTCTTTTCTGGTAGTAGTTTTCTTTTGAAAAGTGCCCTAAATTGTGTACTCATAATTTATACTGTATTATAAAGTTTATGTGAAGTACATTTCAGATATTAAGGGTTTTGGGTAGGTTATTTCATCTAAGATTAAGACTATCTGATAATCATAATGAACTGTTTATACTACAAAGACTACATTGTAAGTCTTGAATTAAAAACTAGGTCTGTGTTACTGGGTGTTAATCCAGTATAGCAGTTGCTAAGGTATGTTTACTTTGTGGGTGTTTAGTGAGCATTTTTAAAAATAATTGTTAATACTTAAAAAAAAGTATATGTACCAAGTATGGGTTTATAATCTGGAGCATCACATTTTGGTTTACTTACTTGAATTTACTCAATCAAATTTTTAGTATCTTTAAGTACCAAGTACTTATACAGCTGAGGCTATACCAGTGAACATGATAAACATTGTCCCAGTTGTCATTGAGTTTACATTCTTGTGCTCAAGTTCTCTTCTGTAGAATTGTTTTCTACAGTTCTGTTAAGCATTTTCTTGTTTAATGCCTGTTTCCACCCAAATTGTCAAACAAGGAAAATTAGTTTCCAACTACCGGTAATATTAAAGTTTTCTTCTCATATTTCCTGTAGTCCATTCTCCCTCCCTCCCTCCCTCCTTCCTTCCTTCCTTCCTTCCTTCCTTCCTTCCTTTCTTCCTCCCTCCCTCCCTCTTTCCATCCTTCCTTCCTCTCTCCCTCCCTCCCTCCCTTCCTTTCTTCCTTCCATTACTTGATTTATTTTATTTCCCTGAGTATGTACCCCATGAAAACAGGGACCATGTTTATTTCTCCACTGTGTATTAGAGTATTTTACTTTTTAGTAGGTTTTCTATGAATATTGGTTGAAAGAATGAATAGTATAATTGTCTTGTATGGGCGGGGGTGGGCGGGGGTGGGCGGGAATCAAACATACGGTGATAGAAAGTGAACTGATTCTGGGTGGTGAGCATATAATGCGATGTATAGACAATGTAATGTAGAATTGTACACCTGGAAACAATGTAATTGATATCAATTAATATCACCCCAATAAATTTAACAAAAAAAGAAAAAAAGGATTAACTAACCCAAAGAAAAAAATGTTGAATACAAAAT
>PVKE010030209.1:0-19771 GCA_004027555.1 Craseonycteris thonglongyai
GTCCCCAAACTGCTCCTTCTCCCTCCCTCTCCCGCTCTCCCCTTTTTCCTCTAACCTTTGTGTGTTGTTCTGTGTTGTGTGGTTCTCTCAGTTGAGGGTGCTTCTCAGGGTTTCCCCTGTGGGTTCCTTTTTGTTCGTAAGTCCCTTCCCAGGTAGGTGTCTGGGTTCTCCTCTCATGCCGCCATCTTGCTCTCCTCCAGGAGGGTCTTGATACACACAAACTACTGAACAGACTCACCTGGCTATTTGCTTCCATGAGGTTAGGAGTGTGAGAGGCAGTGACTATGAGTGAAAACTGGAAACTGAACTGAAGAGGCCGATTATCAGCATTGGTTGTGGGACACACATTATACATACCGGTAATTGTCTCCAGTGTGTTGTTGACTGTTTACCAATTGATTTTGAATGTTTTGCAATGAAAATATACAAATACTTCCATATATACACAGTTAAGTTGAACAACTGGAAAACTTTTGTGACTTTGCAGGAAACAAGTGACATTGTTACAGCATGAAAATACAAGATTTTTTTTTATTGGGTTCACCAATTGACAGAATTTTAAGCATGTTTGATGGGCTTAGTTCTTATTTTCCTTCTCAAGAAAAAAATGCTATTATGTTGCAAAAATGGTTTGTAATTCATTTTTGAAATTGTGGTTATCATTTGCAAGAGATCAAGTGTCTACATTCCAAACCTCAATGAGGACCACCCAACTGAGGTACAGTTCTTGAGCCTCAGAAATTGTGAGAAACTAAATACTTGTCTTACACAACTAAGTTTTGAGGCAATTTGTTATGCAGCAAATCATTAATGCCACATTTAGTTCGAGTCTATAAAAGACTTTTCTGATCAACACACCGAATATCTCCTTTCTTGGTTTCTCCATAGCATTCTGCATGTAAAAGTATTATAAAACTTTTCATGTTACATTAACAGTGTTAGTTTATATGTTTGTCTCCCTTCCAAGGCTGAGACCTGCTTGAGGGGGGCCATCTTTAATTGTTTTAAGTGAAGAAAAAAAATCAAAGTAAGCCTGCACAGAAAGGACTCTTACAATAAGGTAACAATTAGTGTTTCTTATGTGTTCTATGTTGTTCTAAGCCTTTTGCAAATATTATCCTATTTAATCCTCATAAAAACCTAGGAAATATATTATTACCCCCATTTTACAGAAGATGAAACTAAGTCGTCATAGAGAAGCTGATTAATTTGCTCACAATCACACAATTAGTGAGTGTTGCTGAATTGAAGAATGAATGAATGAATGAATGTCTCTTATAAATAGGACCACATATGACTCACCTTAGAATCTCTTTACAGTACCTAGCCCAGGATGCAACTCAGACTCAAATATTTACTAAATCACTGATTGGTAATAAAAGCAGTTTAGTTACCTTGAGAAGGAAGTCTTAGACACCCTGACTGTGGATAAATTAAATTGATTCCCAAAACATAATTCTTTTCTTTTACTGAGAAGAAATAGGGGTTATAGTAAACATATGTTGTGAAGAGACTAAAAATACTCTGGAAGATGTTTACATTTCTTCCCACACCTTCCCCACAAATGCTTGACAATAAATAGTGTTGGCAGTCTGATTACATAAAATGTATAAAAAGGATTTCTTTTTTTGAATTTACTAAATTTCATGGTTCAAGTTTCAAAAGTTCATGAGAGTAAATGGTGTTCTTTTAATAATGTATTTTTCTCCCAACATCATCAAAAAAGGAAAGAAATGTCTCTACGGAAGACTTTTGACTTACAAATTTCCAATAGGTGGCTGCTATTTGACTTCTGGGCCTCTTCTTAATAAAAGAATGTGACCAATAATCCCTCCTGGCGAGGTCTTTCTAAATAAGTAACTAAATATGAGAAGCCTAAAGTCAGTTTACATTTGGATTTGGCCAAAGTCTGGAAAGCAGCTTGACACTTCCTATTTTAGAATTTTTGACTTGTTTTCTCTAAGTACTTCCTCCCCACTTAGTGAGTAGAATGGGGACTCCTTTTCTCTTGATATCTATTTGGGATGTTTATTCCTTTTACATTCTGTCTCTGCAGAAAATTAATGAAAACAAACATTTTGTAAGCTGTAAGGAGGATCCTTAAGTGTTGGCAGATGCACAAATAAATGGTTTAATGACAATAAATCACTTCCTTTGTTCCTGTAGGCCTTAGTATTTCTCCTACAAGGCAATACCTTCATAAATTGTCTGCTGGGAACATTAACCTAAAAATTCCATTTAAGATAAAGAAGACTAGACATTTTTGTTATTGAAGATCAAATAGGGGAAGCCAGAATGGCTCAGCGGGTGAAGCGCTCACTTTGCAGCCACAGGGACTGAGGATCAAATCCTGGCCCTGGCCCCTGTGGGCCCACATACTGAACTGGGGTGTGCCCCCAGTTTGGTTCTCACTGGGGCAAGATCCTGGCCTGGTTCCTGCCCTGTGCAGCCCAGCGCCCACCTGTGAAATGAAACCATGTAGAAAACCAATGATGTGCAACTCTGGAGACTGCTCTGGGCCCTCTCCCTTCTCTCTGTCTCTCCCTCTGTCTCTGTCAAAAACATTAAAAATAAATCTTTGAAAAAAAAAAAAAAAAGATCAAATAGCCTGGTCTTTATACATAAAAATGTCAGCAGTGCATTTCTAATTATTTTTCTTGAAAAATTAAGGCTAGCAAACCACTTTGTGCACATCATCTTGATTCCCTTTAGTTGTCCTTAGATTTCTGAAGGGGTGTCATTTACCGGTAACCTATTTTGCATTTCAGAACAGGGCCTTTATTATGACAGCACACTGTTTCTTAGGTGCTTCCTTATTCTGCCACTCTGCATCTGAAGTAAGGCATATTTGTACAACAGCTGTCTGCAAAGTATCCAGCCACATAACCGTTCTTGTTATATTGACAATGACTGCATTTTTTCCAGACAGCCCTCGTATTTCAAGAGTCAACATTCCAATCACGAAATAAAGCAGGTCTAAGGAAATTTCAATATCCTCTTTTCAAGCAAAAACCAACTCTCTAGAAAACACAAATATAAACTGCTCAATAAAAATGTGTTGTTTTTTTTTAAATATATTTGTTCTAAAATTAAAGACAAGCCAAACATAAACATGGGTTGAGTATTTTTGTTAGAAGATTTACTGCAAGTCAGAAATTTCATGGGGTGAATCAGTAAAGGGTAGGGATTGAAAGTACACCAGACTCTGGAGGTAGATAAGTTGGCTTTGAATCCTGGCTACCTCTCCAAGCTACGTGACCAATCTTATAAACTTACTTGACCTCCTTATCTCCTGCAAAATGGGGACAAGAAAAATACCTTCTGTAGAGAAGTGCTGTGGGGATAAAAAGGAGAGAATGCAATAAAAGTACTTAGTGCAATGCGTGTTACATCATGAATACTTGATATATTTTAGTTCTTACTATTCTCAAATGCCATATAGAATGGTAGTTTATTTTTTACTAGGATATAAGGGAAACATTCACAAAAATATTTTTTAAGTGAAGAAATAGGAATTCCTTACTAATACATGGATATTAATATAAGCAATATTACAGTTATTAAGAAAAAATATATTAATCAAAAGTAATGTCTTATAAGTGAATAGTGAGGGAAAAGAATGTCTGTATTTTTTTTGAACACTGGAACTTGTTCCTTATCACCTATTAATTATTTGTAATTAAACTTATAGTATTGTAGATTAAATTGTCACTGGCGATCTTGCAGACAGTAATACAGTTTTAATAAACCTAAACTTCAAAAAAGAGTAAGTATATCATGAAGCTGGAACTCTTAAATGTTCCCAGTTACGTTTTAAATGGTTCAACGCATCTGCCTACCAATTTGGGAAATCGGTAGTCATCAAAAGCTTTAAAATTATAAATACCATTGGATCCAGGAATAATCCAAAAAGGCTATGCATGAAGATATTAATTGTATTCTTTGTTTTTTTCTTTTTTGGTAACATTTAAAGTATACAACTCTGATTTTTTTTTTTTTTAAGATTTATTGTTTTTGACAGAGGCAGAGGCAGAGAGAGACAGAGAGAAGGGGGAGGGCTCAGAGCTGTCTCATAGTTGTACGTCATCAGTTTTTCAACATGGCTTTGTTCCACACAGGTGGGCAGGGGCCTCCTACATGGGAGGCATGCCCCCTCAAACCAGGGGCCCAACTGGGGGGCAAGAACCAAACTGGGGGCCTCCTGCATGGGAAGCACACCCCAATTCAGCATATGGGTCCACACGGGCTGGGGCTGGGATTCAATCCTCAGTCCCCAGGGCTGCAAAGCGAGCATTTAACCCGCTAAGCCATCCTGGCTTCCCCACAATGGTTTTTAATATATTCAAAACTGTGCAACCATTACAATTGATTTTAGAACATTTTCTTCAGAAAGTAACCCAACATTCATAAACTATCATCCCCATCACATCTCTGCCCCCAGCCCTAAACAGCCACTCATCCATTTTCTTCACCACAGATTTGCCTATTCTGGACATTTCATATAAATGGAATCATTATGCTAATTAAAATAAACCAGCCACAAAAAACTGCATATTATGTTTCCAAGTTTCATCCATATTACACTGTGTATGAGTACCTTCTTTTTATGGCCAAATAATATCCCATTGTATGGATATACCATATTTAATTTATGCATTGGTCAACTGGTGGATATTTGTGTTGTTTCACCTTTTGACTACTATGAATAATGTTGTAAACATTCATATACAAGTTTATGTGTGGACATGTTTTCGTTTCTCTTGGCTACATACCTAGGAGTAGAATTTTTCTTATTCTTATTGGATTGAAAATCATGGTCCAACAATGTAATTACGCTACGCTCTCAAAGGTATTACGCAGAAATGCTACACTTTCAAAAGTATTATGTAGAAAAGTGTTGGTTATATAGAAGGAAGTCCACATAGTAATATGGGAAAAGGCTACATGAAATGAAAAAAGCACAACACAACCAACCCACTTAAAATCTTTCTTGGGCTTCCCATTCCCTGCTCTGTCCTATGGCCCTGTGGACCTCAGCTCTCTCCCTCTCAGTCCTCTTTCAGAGATTTTTAGACGGTCTCAACTTCAGAGCCCTTGTACATACTGTTTCCTATGTCTGTATCACTCTTTCCTCACTTCTTTGCCCAGTGGTTTCACATCCCATCTTAAATGTCATTTCCTCAAAGAAACCTTCTCTGATACCCCTAACTAGGCTGGAGTTGTGTTTCCATAGCAGCCGGCAATTTTCCATCTTAACTACTTTTGATACTGGTAATTGTTTATTCAGTCAGTAATGAAATACTGAGAGCTTTTTACATGCAGGGATATAGGGTGAAACAAAACATGGAAGATCCCTGCAATCCTAGATCTTACATCCTAGGGAGGGAATACAATGTACAAGTAAACAAATCAATATGCTGGGCAATTTTACATAGTAATTAGCTCAGTGTTTATCCTCTGTTTAGATTGTAAATAACCACGAAGGAAGGAGCTACTTCTATCTCGTTACTTCCAGTTTGGCAGAGTTTAGCATTGGGTCTAGCCAACCCAATAAAGCTCAACACATTTTCTTAACTTTCTGTAATTCTACATATTTATAATTACAACAATTAAAAGATGAGCAAAAATTACTATAGGTGAGTAAAAGAGCTCCAAATAAAACACATTTATATGTCACCGCACTCGTTAAAGACCTGGCAATAAAATCTAGCCTTAAATATTCAGATGTGTTGGTTAAGTGAACAGAATTTTCTTGGCGCCTTCCCAACCAGGTTCCTGGCCGTCAGCAGTATAATTTACAGTTTTAAAAGAGGCCGTAAGCAAAAAGGTACTTAAGGATATGATCCTCCAAATTTTCCGATTTCTAAAGCGCTTTAGAATCTCCCTACAGCCAGGATGTGGCAGCGAAAACACCACAATTCTATGAATACGTCAATGGTAAAAAAAACCCAACCCAAAACATAACTATTGAGAGGTCAGTAAAGGATACAAGATTTTACACAGATCACCGCGCCCTTGCCAAACCCTCCTAGCATCTTCCTAGCAGCCCTAAAGACAGGCTGCGTCGGATAAAACCGGGTAGCTCTAGATTCGGCCAGCGGAGCATCCCAGCAGAACTCCACCCACAAACGGAGCGCTCAGCGGCTTCTTTCTTCCCCGGGGCGCATGCGCAGCGCACCCTCCAGACACAGCACGCTGACAGAGCGCTTACGTCATTGTGCAGTTCATAAGGAATCCTTCCGCCCTACCATGGAAAATAAGTCCATGCACCTTGACTTTTCTTAACCCACAGACAATGTCTTCCCTTCTTTTATCCCAGTGCCAAAGCCTTCCCCAGCCCATCTCCCATAGCCCATCTTTTTTCCAGATTTCTCTGTATGTTCGGTGTACAGGGAAGGAGTCGAAAAAAAATGCATGAGACCAATTCAGTGTTGTTTACAAGGATAACTAGTCTAGGAATCGGTCCGCGAGGGCGGAGCCGAGGAAGCCGGCACTTCTTTCCCCCTCTCCCTCCCTCCTTTCTTAGCCTTCCCTGCGAGCGGATGCGGTAGCAATTCTGTCTCGCTTTTTCTTCTTTTCTCCCCTTTCCCTTTCCTTTTTTTTTTTCTTTTCCTTTTCTCCCCTTCCTCCCTTTCACCATTTCTCCTCGGAGGTGCATCCCCTGGGCAGGGGCAGAGCCGGTCTCACCCCCCGCCTCTCCCCGGCCCCCGCCGCCCTATGGCGAGAGGGAACCCCCTCCCCACCCGGGCACAAGTGGTGGTAGTTGGAGAAGCGGGACTGGCGGTGGCAGCTTCAGGTCCGGAGTCGTCATGGAACTAATTCGCTGACCCACCGGCTGCAGCCGTGCGTCCCGCTCGAGCGCCAGCGCCCCCTGGCCCGGTTCTCCCTCTCCCCCCTCCTCAGTCGGCCAGGTCCTCGCCCCGCGCGCCCCGCCGCTGCGCGCTGAAAAAATGAGGTGGTAACGGGCCCCCTGATGACCTCGGGTCACCACTTTGAGGCCTACAGCTCTGCCAGAGGAGGAGGAAGAGGAGGAGAAGGTGAGCGGGCGGGGGCGGGGGGGCTCAAGACGTGTCCGCGACCCGCGCGCGCGGCCCAAGGCCCGCTCCCATCTTCCTCCCCTCCCCCTCTACAGAACCCTGTGGCCGCCTCCTCGCCCCCTCCATGCAAGTACAGCTCGGCACCTGCCCGGTTCGAAAACGGCCCTACTGAGTTTCCCTTTCGGGCCAATTTTTCTATCAGCAAGTAACTTTTTTTGTAAAGATGGCAGATTTCTGACCTCCACGGGCCTGTGTGATACACAAAGAAAGGGGCACACTCCCACCCTTAGACTTTAACACTCCTGCGGGAGCCAAGGGAAGATGATTTACATTGCCAAACGGAGGGAATGCCAAACGAATGGGGTGAACAGCCAGTGCTGCAGGAACTCGGGGAAGGAAAGCGTTGCCCAGGGTGTGGGTGTGGGTGGGTGGGAAGGAGAGGAGGTTAGATTTGAGTTGCACCCTGAAGGGCAAGTAAAAATAACGAAAATTTGTGGAAGGGCCTCTGCCGAGCTCTAGGTTCCATTGCAGACCATTTTGGCAGGAGTTAGAGTTGGGTAGCAAAATAGAAGTATTATCTCTAGGAGGTAGGATGGAATCAGATTGAAGATCTCTGAATGCGAAGCTCAAGTATTTAGCCTTCACTTTGTTAGAGGGGAGCCACTTAGCATTTAAGAACAGTGTGAATTTAGGATATTAATAATACTTGTTGAGGCTTATCTGACAGGCATTGTTCTAAGTGGTTTGCAACTCATTGAATCCACAGACTCATTGCAGCATGTAGTTCAGGAGTCTCGTTTCCCAGATGAGGAAAACTGAAGCTCCTACAAAATGAAATAGTCTCTCCTTAGATGATATAGCTAGCACCCAGTGGCCAGAATTCAAACCCCAGAATTCTGGTTATGCTGTATAGTCTTTGTTTCGAAAAATAATTCGTTGAAAAGATTAACAGTAGTGTTATCTGCTTCTAGCTTCTCCAGGTCATTTGTGATAGACGAAATAGAAGGGAATGGACGAATTAAGAAAGAATGGACAGGATTTAGATTCTCTAATCTGGGACCAGATGGGTGAGAGAATCTGAGCTGCTGGAGTAGGAAAACTTCTTAAATATTGATCAAGAATAGCCTAGTAGAAATCAGCAAGTGTTGGGAAGGTGCAGTAGAGATGATTTGCAGTTACAGGTAATTGACTTTATGTGGCAGTGTGATATCCTAGTAGGTTAGAATGGAATTCTAAAATGTTTCTTGGTCAAGATCGGGAGCTTAGAGTGTACATGCTTTATTCTGGCTTTGTAATACTTTAAAAGTGAAAAGTATTCACCTTTGCATATTTCTTCATTTTTAAAATGGGCTTAATAATAACACCAACTTCATAAGGTTGTGTGAGGATTAAAATAGTTAATATGACATGGTACTTTGAACAATACCTGGCCAATTAGTAAGCACTCATTGCTTCTACTTGTTAAGCACTTAACAAGTGTAAGCTATTATTTGTTAGACATAGAGCTAAACTAGGAGTATTTGCCATCAAGGAACTTGTGGCTAGTAGGAGAGATAAGTCTACAAATAATTGCTGAACAATTAAATGCAAAGTAGAATTACATCTTAAGAACAGATGTAAGGAGGTAGGGTACCATTCACAGACTGATGGAAAAGACATCTCTGTAGGAAGGAGAATGTGAGCTAGAGAAGTACATTTCAAGTTGAAAGAACAGTGTATGGAAAGGCGTGGAGATTGAGAAAGAGCAGCCTGTTTTGGAATTATAACTACCTGCAGTTTATTATTAGCTTAGGGCTGTAAAGGAGATAGTATTAGAACATGAGATTTTTGTATGGTCACAATAAATCCCTCTTATTCAGATGAGGAACTTAAGATCCAGAAGTCAGCACCATAATAGAGTTGGTGTTATGATAATAAATGTAATAATTCCATATTAATGAAGTTTCTTCTGTTATATACCCAACACTACAACACTTTTTCTCAGACAAGCAGAAAGTCCTATGTGTAGATTTATAATATAGTTTATGCTATACATTAAGGATTTTATAAACTTCACTCAAACATTAAGCTACTTGATAAAGAATCAAGTAGCAATTGAGTGAATATGTGAAGAAAAATTAAACTCACAAAAGTTAGAAGTGTGTGAAATATGCCATCCAAAATAGTCTTGTTTTTTAGTTCCTATAAGAATTTTCCACCTGAGCATTCAAAATTCTGGCTTGTAACTGACAGTGGGCATAAAATAAGATACAGCTATAGCATTCTATTTAAAACAGTAAAATTATATTTTAAGTGTTTATATATTATTCCTTAGCAGGATTCATTATTCATCTAATTCAAATAATGTTTTATACATTAGAAAGTAGGCTTGTGTTCTTTCAATAAAAGATGTAAAACTCAAGCTAATGCTTTCTCCAGTGTCATATTATGTCTTAATAGAGACTTAAAAAGAATGTAAAAAAATATTGATAATATAAGCACTTACATAAATTGTCTCCCCCCCTTTTTTTTTTTGCTTTTATACATTAACTTTTTTTTTAAGTAATTTCAAAAAGAAACACTTTACCTGGATTCACTAATTAACATTTTACCCCATTTTATCATTTGTCATCCCTCTCTCTCCCCGCCCCCACACCCCATACATATGTGTATGTGTAAGTTGCATACATAATGGTCCTTTACTCTTAAATTTTTTAGTGTTTGTTTCCTAAGAATAGGGATATTTTCTTACAGAATCACCGTAAAGTTACCAGCTTTAGTAAATTTAACATTGATACATTTAGTTTGTCCTCTGTCCATGTTCCCATTTATGTCAGTTGACCCATTAATGACCTTTATGGCATTTATCTCTCCAGTACAGGATCCAGTCTAGGGTCAGATACTGCACTTCCATTTTTCTCTAGCCTCATGTAACCTGGAATATCCTCATACGTGTACTCTATCCTTTTTGTCATTCATTTGCATTATTTATATTCCAGTTTTTAAAGTTTAACATTTGAACTTTATCACTTTTGGTTACATTTCCCCAGTGTGAGCAAAGAATGACTCCTTTGTTTTCTTCTGTTGACATGCTGTATTACATAAATTGATTTCTGAATGTTAAGCCAACTTTGCATTCCTGAGCTAAGTCACATTTGGTTATAGTGTATAATCTTTTTTTTTTTTTTTATTGTTTTTGACAGAGAGAGAGAGAAAGCTACAGAGACAGAGAACTGAACTGGGGAGAGAACTGAACTGGGGGCATTCCCCATTTCAGCACATGGGTCTGCATGGGCCGGGCCGGTGCCGGGGCCAGGATTCGATCCTCGGTCCCCGGCGCTGCAAAGTGAGCGCTTAACTCACTAAGCCATCCCAGCTTCCCCTAATCTTCTTTTTTTTTTTTTTTCCTTAATGTTGGCGGATTCAGTTTGCTAGTATTTTGTAGCATCCTATATTTGTTGTATCTATATTTAAGATTTATTTTTATTGTTTTTTGACCTAGAGAGAGACAGACAAAGACAGAGAGAAGGGGGAGGGCCCAGAACAGTCTCCATAGTTGACAGCATTAGTTTTCCATATAGTTTCACTCCACAGGTGGGCGCGGGGCTGCGCAGGGCAGGAACTGGGCCAGGAGCCTCTCGCGTAGGCCCCAGCAAGACTGAGCTGGGGTGTGTATGGGTCCGCACAGGATTCAATTCTTGGGCTCTGGGGCTGCAAAGGAGCCAACCCACTGAGCCATCCCAGCTTCCCTATATCTATATTTAGAAGAGATAATGGTCTATATAGTTTTCTAGTGCTGTTGTCTTTGGTTTGGTAATGGTAATGACTGGCTTCATAAATTGAGTTGAGAAGTGTTCCTCCTCCTTTACTTTTTGGAAGAGCTTGTGAAGAACTGTATTAATTTTTCTGTAAATGTTTGGTAGAGTAGAATTTACCAGTGAAGCAAGCCTTTTGGGCATAGGCTTGTCTTTGACAATAATTTACTAATTCAATCTCTTTAGTTATATGGATTCAACTTTTCTGTTTCTTAAGTCAGTTTTGGTAGTTTGTGGTTCTAGGTATTCATCTATTTTATGTAAATTGTCCAATTTATTTATATGCAGTTCATAAAATTTCTTTATAACCCTATTTGTTTCTGTAATGTTGGTAGTAATGTCCCCTCTTTGTTCTTTTTTTTATTGTTTTTGACGAGAGAGAGAGAGAGAAAGAGAGAGAGAGAGAGAGCAAGAGAGCGCGCAAGCGTGAGCTGAACTGGGGGAACTCCCCAGTTCAGCACATGGGTCTACATGGGCCGGGGCTGGGATTCGATCCTTGGTCCCGGTGCTACAAAGTGAGCGCTTAACCCACTGAGACATCCGGCTCCCCCAGCTCTTTGCTCTTGATTTTAATACTTTATCATCTGTTTTTTTCTTGGTATAGCTAATGGTTACCCAATTTTGTTGATCTTTTCAAAAAACCAACTTTTGGTTTCATTGACTTTTTTTCTGTATTTCTCTATTCTCCGTTTTATTCATTTTCTCTCTAATATTTGGTCTTCCGGCTTGCTTTAGGTATATGTGGTTTGCTCTTAAGGTAGAACATTAGATCTTTTTTAATACAGGCATTTAGAGGTATTATAATTTCCCTCTAAACACTACTCTCATTGCATCCCCTAAGTTTTGGTATGTTAGGTTGTCCTTTTCATTCATCTCAAAATATTTTCTAATTTCCCTTGTGATTTCTTCTTTGACCCATATTTCTTGGTTTTAAAGAAGTTGTTAAAGCACCTAAACACGGGTATTTGGAAGTCTTACTAAGGACATTAATTGTATGATATTGGAGAACAGGAATTCTTTGAACCTAATCTTATTCTTCTTTATGTGATTGTATCCTATATGCCCCTCTCTGGCCCCCTTAAAAATCATCTTCAAGGGAAACTTTATAGGGGAAGAGTATTACAATTACTGGGGACAGCCATTGGAGTACGTTGAGAAGGCTGGTGGATCTTGGTGAGCTACCTTGTTTTGGGTGTTGCTAATGGGATCAGGTAGAGATAATTAGTTAAGTTTGAAGTTTTGACAGAAGTTAAATTACAGACTAAAATTAGGTTTAGAAGAACTCAGAATTTATAAAGTTCAATTTTCATCCCATATAGGTGTTTCTTGTGAATATTTCTTGACAGATGATCATCTAGTTTATACTTTATTTCTAAGGTTAATATTTATATTTGCTTTAGATGAGTCTGTTTATGTAATTGTGGAGAATCTGAGAAAGGAACCAGAGCAATAAAATTGTAATCTCAGAACATCTGAGCAGAATATAACAGTAAATGGAATCTAATAAGATAATGTGGTGTGTTTTTTTTTAAGAAAGAAAGAATACATTTAAGGTACTAAACAAGGATATAATAAAAGCATCAAAACCTCACACACAGGTGGGGCACATGGAGGGTAGTTTGCCTAAGAGAGAGCTTACCTTAGAAAGTCTTAAGAGTATTTTTAGTTGACCATAAATTCTCTTTTGACTAGATAGTGTGGTGTGGCCTCCAAAAAAAAAAAATAGCTTATGATCTTAGATTCCATTAATACCGTAGTTAAACTGATGATAATTTAGAGGAGCAAAAATTGTGTCATGTGAAGAACCCTGAACAGCTTTTCAGCTATGGAAAAGATGAATTGGTATTATTAGCAGCTTTCAAACATTTAAAGGATTGGCTTGCTAAAGAGAACTTAGACTTGGGTCTGTTGTTTGTAATGTTTTCTTCTGTTTTTGGTGGTTTTTGTTTTGGACCCAAAGGTTGTATGGAACCTTTGATTGAGTCGCTGTTTCATCAGGATACTGTGCTGTGAGCACATCCAGTGATAGATAAAAAGATGACATTGGTAGGTGTGACTATAAGGAATTTATAATTTAGTAGAGGAGATAGTGGGACTCTGCCTTTAGGAGGAAGAGAAATCACAGCAGATTAGAGAATCAAGGATTCTCCTAAGAAATTAACCTTTGAAATGGCCTTTCAGCTTAGGTATGATTTATTTTCCCTCTGTAAGTTATTTACCTTTTTTCTTAATATGGAAAGTACTTTGTGCTCATTAAAGAAAATTTGCAAAAACTCAGAAGTTTAAAGAAACAAAAAGAAAATCACAATCCAGTTAACTAGAGATAGTCTGCAGTAGGTTGAGTGGCAAATGGAAGTATGTGAAGCACTAGGAAAGAGGATAGTAGCTAGGGTTTAGAGGGGAATGGAAAATTGAAGGAGAGGTTTGTTATTTTTTGTTTTTTCAAATTTTAAGTTTTTATCAAAAGTTTGAGGAGAAACCAGGATGGCTCAGTGGGTTAAACGCTCACTTTGTAGCCCTGGAGACCGAGGATCGAATCCCAGCCCCGGCCCATGTGGACCCATATGCTGAACTGGGGAGTGCCCCCAGTTCAGTTCTCACCGGGGTGAGACCCCGGCCCAGTTCCCGCCCTGTGCAGCCCCACTCCCACTTGTGGAATGAAACTATGTGGGAAAATCAATGATGTGCAACTATGGAGACTGTTCTGGGCCCTCCCCACTTCTCTGTCTCTGTCTCTCTCTCTCTCTCTGTATTTCTCTCTCTCTCAAAAACAATAAAAATCTTTAAAAAAAATCTCATGACTTAGTAAAATTTTTTGATACAGTTATAATGTTTTGATTAGTCTAAAGGATCTATCAATTATATAGCCTTGTCTTTATTCTCTTATAACTGAGTTTCAAATTCTAAAAGAATGTTTTTTAAATAACTTATTGTAACATTTTAATGTATGATATTTTAAAGAGCTGTAAAAACCTATACTGCCTTGTGACATTCTTTGTTTTATGAATTGGTTAATTAGAACCAACATATTTATAAATGCTACATTTATTCTATAATTAAATACATTATTTTATATTTGATTTTATAGGTAGCTACATCAGGCTGGGAGGCAGGCAGATCCAAAGGATATCATGAAGTTTCCAGGGCCTTTGGAAAACCAGAGATTGTCTTTCCTGTTGGAAAATGCAATCTCTAGGGAAGCCCAGATGTGGAAAGTAAATGTGCCGAAAATGCCCACAAATCAGGTAATGATTTTTCTTTTTACGCTATCTAGCTAGATGGATGACTTTTAGTAGAAGTAAGTGTACTACTGTCACATATAGCAGTATGTTAATATGCACTGGGGAAATATGTACCATTATAAAGACTTATGCTATATTCTTTATTTGAAAAACATCTGAAACAAAACAAGGATGAACTGTTTTTGTTTGCTTGTTTGTTTTGTTATCTGAGTTATAGTTACAGTAAGATAGACATCTGTTTTCTCATAGTCCAATACTAACAGAAGTATAGTAAGTCACCTTTGTTTCTAGATACATAGTTAGCAATGGAAGCTGAACATACCATCTTTAGGGATCAAAAATGTTTTTTCTTGAATATTTCTGTGGAGTTTAAGTAAACTACTGAAATAATGCCAATGTTGGAAGCTTCTATCTAGGGAGATAGCCAACTGACCTCTCAATTAGTATTGGTTGTATGCTTTTTCTTTTAGAAATTTTTATACTATCATTATTATGTCAGTTATTTATTTTTTACAAGTAACTATGAAGTTTATTCACTCCAAAAGCTTACTGTATAAGATGTCTTATATATGTCTTTTTATTCCTAGTACCTAGCACTGTGCTTGAGATAGATAAAGAATGGTCAAGACATTTTTGGTATGTGTAGGTGAATAAATAGCAAATATCTTAAGTTCCTCTTGTGTTAGTTTAGGCTAACCTTTGTTCATAGGTTAATGACATCTGTATGCTTTCTGTAATTCCAACCTACTTATATCATTCCCACAAGCTGCAGAAATTTTTCCATTTACTGTTACTTGTCATTTAGCATATTGAAAATTAGTTAACTTTTATGCTAGAATCATTTATCACATTTACTATCATTTAGTCCTTTGAAATAGGCAGTAGTCCCAATTTGCCCAAGACTTTAGCTAATAAGTAGTAGAGTTATACTTTGGATCTGAAGCAGTTTTCTTCCTATTCTTTGTTTTCCATTTTTTATTTTTATGTGCTTGTGTGGTTTTTAGTTTTCTTGGGGATTCAGTCATTCGGTACTTGTTTGTTACGTATCTGCTATATTCCATGCACTTTTATAGGTATGGACACAATTGTGAGAAAAATGGAAATTCCTTCCAATATGTTCTGACATTCTAGTAAGCATCAAAGCTATATTACAGCTGCCCTTAAGAGCCATTCTTTTCTTCCTTCTCCTGAGTCAGAGTGTAACCAACAATGACTTACTTTTATAACATGGTCTTTGAAAGTGATATTATACAAAGAGTGTAGTATATTGCTCTGTTGTCACTTAATCTAGCCTATTTCTATAGGCAACTTAACGAATATTACTGAGATAAAACAAGAAAACAACAGTATCAAAACTTCTAAGAGGGATCTACTTAAGGATTTGCCTTCAGTAATGCCAAGTTGAAGCCATACCTAATTCTTGTAAAATGTGGATGGCCTTGATCTAATGGTTATAGGAGATAATATGATAGGGAGGGATGGGAGCTACAGGAACTTGAACTGCTTGCTAGTCTAATTCCTTTATTTTCTTAGGCCATTTTCAGGGACTGGCTCTATACCTCCCTTTTCACTGTTGATTCTAACTACCGGTATGATTTCCCTTGTTGATTCATTGCAGAAGAAAAACATAGTCTTGTTACTAAACCATATATCTATCTTTTCCAACTTTTCTAATTTTTTTAAAGTGCTGGTAAAATGGAAAAACAAAATGTTTTTAAGCTTCTTTCCTCCAGTTTTCTTCTTCCTTACTCTTACTCCACCTAAGTTCTACTTCAAGGTTCTCTCACAATTCTCATTTATGTATGTATGTATGTTAAATTTACTGGGGTTAGTAAATTTATAGGTTAGTAAAAATTACATTGGTTACAGGTGTACAATTCTACAACTTCTCTTTTAATTTGCATCCCCTCTCCCCTAGTTTAGGACAGAATGGGTCATGAAAGAATATTCGAGACCTATCATTCCACTTCTGTGTGCTTTCACAGCGCTCTGCTTCTCTGATCACACCATTCCTTTGTGATTTGACTTGAGTTCTTTTGGGGTAGGGTTATGTCATTTTTGTTTATATAATGGACTCAAAATTAACATTCATTAAATGAACACTGATTATCATTTTTTATAAGTCATCCAGATTAGATAAGTTTTTTTATATAATAATAGCACTTTGAAGTCTGTGATAATTTTGTTGTATGGATGGAGGGGAGGGGGTGTTAAAGACTGATCAAAGTGACATGTACTTTTAGATATCACAATTTATTTTGCACAAGTACTTTTTATATACAGAGATAAAATCCTGCCTCAAGCTATTTACATAAAGATGGTTTTCATTAGAGTTTTGAAACGAAGGAATCTTAATGGCCATTTAATTACGTGGTTTTCAAATACAGAATCTAAAAAAACTGGGTTACTAGGGATAACAGAATCATCCAGAGTCCTTCTTACAGAGCTGTTAGGCCCCACCCATACCTACGGGGCTTGTGGTAGCATCTGTGGAAATTTGTGTCTCTAAAAGCTTTGTAGTTTTATTAAAATGTGTTAAGTTTGGGAAATAACTGATTAAGTCTAACCATAAAAATTTTAAAAAGTTCTCTGACATCTCTGATACTTGTCCGTTCTACTGTGGAAATACTCTTAAATTATTGGAAAGTTTTTCCTAAATTGAACCTTAAAACTGTGCCTTTTTAGTAGCAACTTGGATTGATTGGTTCTAGTTCTGGCCACTAGTTCTAGTTCTGGAGCAATATAGAACAGAGCTGTTTCTTATTTTAAATGATAGCCCTTTATCTACTTAAAGACCAATAGTCATCTCTTTCCCTGATTGAACATCCCTTGTTCTTTAACCATTTTTTGTTTGACAAGATTGCCTATTTACCATCAGTTTTTCTTTTTTCTGGATATATTCTTTTAAATATGTTTCTTAAGTTGAGGTATTTCAGCTGTGGTCATTAATGAGCAGTAAAGTGAAAACTGTTACCTCTCTTTATCTTGGATTGATAATTTCATTAACCCTAAATTTTTTTAGTTCTATTTTGGCCAAAATGTCATGTTGTTGGCTTATCTTGAACTTGTTTTTTAAATCTTGTTATTTTTGTCTCTCAGTTTGAAGCACAGTTTTTCTTATGCTAGTTGTACTTTTGTAGTTTTTAACTTGGGTGGAGCATTTATTATTTATTCTTATTAAATTTAAAATTGTTGGTTCTGGCCCATTTTTCTGGCTAAAATTATGATTGTTATCTAATATATTGACTCATTTTTATACGATCTATAGATTTGGTAAATCAATCTATTTCTCCACTGTTTCAATTTTTCTTTTCATTAAGCAGTATCTGGAAGTATAATATACAGAAGGGTATACAGATTATAAGCATACAATTTTGTAAATTTTCACATTACCATCACCTCATAAACCCCTCTTATTCCCCACCAAGAAACCATTATAATATCATAGATTAGTTTTTCCTTGGTTTGAATTTCATATAGTATATATATAAATACACACATGTAATCATAGAGTATGTCCTGGCCTCTTTTGCTCAGCATTTTTAAATAAGAGATTCATCCATGTTATTTCATGTAGCCATATTTAATTTATTCTCATTGTCATATATTATTCCATTGTGTGAATTTATTCTATTGATGGTCATTAGGTACATGACTCTACTTTTATTATTTTTCAATTACATTTGACATACCATATTGTATTGGTTTCAGGTGAACAGCATAGTGGTGAGACATTTTGTATAACTTAAAAAATCCTCATTCTGATACATCTGGTTCCCATCTGCCACCATATGTAATTATTACATTTTTATTTATTGTATGCCCTATGCTGCACTGTACATCCCTGTGACTATTTAGTGACTATGAGTTTGTACTTGATTGCTTCTCCTTTTTCATCCACCTCTCCCACCCTCCTCGCATCACCCCTACAAATCTAGTACCCATCTGACACCACACACACACACTATCATTACAACATTATTGACAATATTCCCATGCTATGCTCTATATCCCCATCAGTATTACTTTGTAACAACCAAACTGAACTTCCCATTCCCCTCTGCTTATTTCACCCACTCCCACAACACTCCTCCTATCTGGCAAAAACCAAATGTTCTCTGTATCTGTAAATCTGTTCCTGTTTGACTTTTTAATTTTCTTTGGATTTCACCTACAAGTGAAGTGAATTGCATCTGTCTTCCTCTGTTATCACTTTACTCAGTGCAATACCCACCCTTTCTTTTGATTTAAACCTTCAATTTGTATAGCATGAAAGCAACTGTTGATAGTCATGTAGCCATTGCCCTTCCATCATTTATAATTTTTGCTTGTTCTGCCTTAAAGAAGTCCCTGTAATATTTCTTGTAGTATTGTTTGGTTGGTGGTGATGAACTCCTTCAGCTTTTTCTTGTCTGGGAAGCTTTTTATCTGCCCTTCAATTCTGAATGATAGCCTTGCTGGATACATTGATCTTGGTTGTAGATCCTTGGTTTTCATGACATTGAATATTTTCTGCCAGTCCCTTCTGGCCTGCAAAATTTCTGATGAGAAATCAGCTGAGTCATATGGGTGCTCCCTTATAAGTTACTACTTGCATTTCTCTTGCTTTTAGAATTTTTTCTTTGTCTTTAATTTTGGCTGTTTTAATTAATGATGTGTCTTGGTTTGGGCTTATTTGGGTTCATCTCATTTGGGATTCACTGTGCTTTCTGAGCTTGTCTGGCTGTTTCCTTCCCCAGGTTAGGGTAGTTTTCAGTCATTATTTCTTCAAATAAGTTTTTTATCCTTTGCTATCTCTCTGCTGCTGGTATACCTATGATACCAATGTTGTTAACACTTGATACTGTCCCAGAGGAATCTTAGACTATCCTCATTTCTTTGGATTCCTTTTTCTTTGTCTGATTGGGTATTTTCTGTTACCTTATCTTCCATATCACTGATTCACGTGTCTGCTTCATCCAGTCTGGAGATCCCTTCTGTTCCACTCTTCATTTCCTTTATTGTAATCTGCATCTCTGTCTGGTCCTTTTTTATTGTCTTTGTGTCCTTTTTTATGCTTGCTATCTCTTTGTTGAAATTTTTATTAAGTTGCTTGAGCATCATTATAACCATTGTGTTGAGCGTTGTCTTTGATAAGTGGTTTATCTCCATCCTGTATCCTGTGTGTCTGCTGTCCTTTCTTTTCAGATGTATTTCTTTGTTCCCTCATTCTGGCAGCCTCTCTGTTTGTAGATGTTCTTAACCTGACACTGCTGTAGTTTTTTCAGGGGCTCGCTGCTAATGCTGGGTGGAGGTAAGGGTGGGGGCAGAGGTCTGGCAGGTGGTGTGGAAGGGTGACCAGTGCCATTGTTTTCTACCTGGTACTGAGAACAGTGCACAGGCAGTACTGGTTTATGCTTTTGTATATTTGGTTTGCCCCAAGGTCATCCCTGCATTTTGGGATTAGCTGTCTTGAATTCTGGTCCTGCAGACAGAATTGCTCAAGGCCAGAGACACATACCCATAGCCTCTTCTCGCCTTCTCTTTCCCAGTTGTGCTGTGGCTTCTATCACTGCTCTGTCATTCTCCCTCCTCTCAGAACTGGAGTGAATTTGGGCTGTGGCTTCTTGCAGCACCTGTGTCTAGGTGCATGTCTCTTTGTGAACATATGTGTACATTTCTTTTTTTTTTTTTTTTTTTTTTTTTTTTTTTTTTTTTT
>PVKE010030210.1:0-19771 GCA_004027555.1 Craseonycteris thonglongyai
GGAGGGAAGACATTGAATGAATTAGAAAAATGAATGAGCAGTGATTTTGGAGATCTGGCTTCTAGGCACCACCCTAACACTAACTAGGTCTGTGACCCTGGGTAAGCCATGCAGTATCTCTACAAAATGTATGGTTGAACTGGGTGATTTCTATGATCTCTTCTAGCCCTTTCTTTCTATGATTCTAAAGCTGCCAACAAGGCATTAGAGCCTAGTTTGGTCATGTCTGAAAAGCAGAAGTGAAGAGGTTTCTTGCCAAGAAATAGAAAAACTCCAGTGTGTTACCTCTATAATCACAATATTAATATTTTAAGGAAAAGTTGATATCAAATGATATCAAATTATCCCTGTTTATTAGATAACATGCTATAGTAATCTTTTAGGACAAATACAATGGAGGCAACTAGTTAGTTTTCACTTTCTAAAAGTCATCATTATATATTTAACCAAACCAAAGCCCTATCTTTTTTTCTTTTTTAATTTTTATCATCATGAATAGGTTTTATTTGTCAGCATGAAAATAGTTATCTTGAAATTAGATGTCACAAAGCTACATCATAAAACTACATGAAAATTTAAAAGAGGCCCAACTCAAGTTTGATAGGAAAAATCCACAGATACATATTGAATGTCACAGGATAGAACTAAGAGAATTTTGTACATAAAATCCTGAAAAGCTGGAAAGAATGAATGGGTATCCAGTCTGTCACCAGAGCTCAGAAGAACTTGGTTCTCTTCTATGGGTTCAAGGCCATGACCTTTGGCTTCAGCAGAATGTGGGTGAGGTTGATGTGTGTGTGAAACTACCCAGGATGTGGTATGCTGCAACTAGACTAAGGCCACAGGGGGACCAAAGCAAAATGTTTCTGTTGCTTCAGATTCTCTGCTGATCTCCAAAAATAACATGCATACACGCACACACAGGCACACACACTCCATTTCCACAGCAATTTCCCCAGAGAGTAGTTGATTCAAAAAGTACCTTCTTCTTCCCACCAAAACAGAAACAATATCTTACACATATATAAAAACTAAAAATAAGCATGAAAACAAAACAAAGCAACAATAACAAAAAATCCGCTTCCTGAAATGTAAAGGTCCCAGGCAACTGGGGGGAAAAAAGACTGGGTAGCTCAGGGGCTGTTTGGTTCTCCTGGGCTGAGTGAGCAACAGCCAAACTAAGAGGCTCCCAGAGGGGCCTAAGGGTCATAGCCACAAAGATCCATAAAGCTTTGTGGGCCCTGGGGAGTACGCTGCAAGCTCACGGCCCCACCTGCTCCAACACCACCCGTCTGAGGTGCTCCTCGGAGACCTGTTTTTAATCATAACACCAGTGGAGACAGATGTTTTGTTTATTTGCTTTATGGTATCTTCTTGTCTTTTTTGGTTTGTTTTAACTTAGCAAGCTATAAACACTTCAGTGGGCTATGAGGGGAAGATTTGCCTTCAAATAAGGGCAAAGGAAAAAATTTGGGCTAACGTGAGGTTCTAGAAACATTTATCCTACCAGCATTACCTCCGGAAGTCTCAAAATGGGGAAGGATTGACCTTTTATGGAGGCCCTACTAAGGATTGTGTCCTAGGCAATATGTGAGGACCCTTGTCTTATTTAAGCCTCACAAAGTTTTGAGATAGTAATCTCTTTTACAGGAGAAAAATAAGGTGAGACTCTGGACAACACTAAATAATTTGCTGAGTATCACACAAAGAGTCAGCAGGAGCCAGACTAAAGGTCTGTCAGACCCCAAGTCCCAGGAAGAAAATCCTTTCTGTGAAAAGCAAGTAGTAAAAAGAAATCCTAAAGAAAAGATGAAAAATTAATGTCTTTACTTATTGTTTATTTAACTACCTATTTGAACAGGAATTATATGCACAAGGAGAACATTTTATAAAGGACATACACTAGTAAGATTCCTTCTACCCTTCTCTCTCATTTCTCCAGTTTCCTTCATCAGAGGCAATTTCTGGTAATAGTGTGTCAAGATAAGCTATACATACAAATATATATGCATGTGTGTATATACAGCCCTTTGTTCACATAAATCACAGCATTGTTTATTCTTCTTAGATACCTAGTAGAGGTAGGCAATTTTCCATATTGGTAAATAGAGGCTTGCTTTATTCTTTTAACAATTAATAAAAGATTTATATGGATGTATAATTTATTTAAATAGTCTCCTATCTTTCATTATTGCAAACAATGCTATATAAACATCCTTATACATTCTTCCTTGAATATATATGTTAGCACACTTTGAATATACATGCTCAGAAGTAAAACTCCTTAACCAAAAGTATGTACATTTTAAATCTTGATTGATAGAACCAAATTACCTCCTAAAAGTGTGTACAAATTTACAGGCCTTAAAATGTATACTCATGTTTGCTTCCCCCATTGTCTCCAAAACAGTGTTCAATTCTGTGTTGAAAAGAAAAGCACCATATGTTCACCTGCTCCTTTAAGAAGTCACAAACATCCTTGGAATGAATAGGGGACACCTATATATTCAGGCATTAGATTCCTGGAGTAAAAGATTTTTGGGTCTCTTTGCACCACAGAAGATACTGATTAGAAGCATCTGGTCCTCAATTAGATGGTGTTGGCAAAGTAGGAAAATGGTATAAATCCCTGAAAACAAGCAGTTGGCTGTGACTAATCAGCTCAATTCACCAGGGTACTGTCAGAGCCATGCGAGTCACCCTGGGTATCCCGGTAACCCCACCAGCCTGCTGCACAACAAGGCCAGGGCTGGCTGTGAGCCAGGAAGGGGACATCTGCCACAAGCAAGGGCATTCAAATCTACTGTCTACCCCTGCTTGTTGGAGGCAAAAAGAGTAGAAGTGGGGCAGAAACATGAGACTAACAGGAGACTGCCAAGTATTGAACAGTATTTCCTAACTATAATGAAATGAGGGGGTAGAAATGAAACACCTTATACTTTTCAATATAAAAAAATTTTAAGAGTGAATAAACCCATAATGGATTTGCAACAGTCAGCTCTCCATCCAGTGATGCAGTCTAATCAAAACTGTTAGGATCTGAGCAGGAATCCCGACTTCAGAGGCTGAGAGAATGTGAAGCAGTCTTTCTCTTTGTCTTAGTTTTGCTTACTTGAATCTGCTAAAGGTCTGGGTTTCCCATCCTTTCAGGATGCACTACAAAATGTCTCTCTTCCATTTAGCAAATCACTTTGATGAGGCATTCTGTTAATACCTGGGGGAAAGAGCTTGCTGGCACCATGATCCTGAGAGGACAGCGGGGAAAGAGAGTGGCTTAGTGGATGCTGACAATGAAATGGTATGAGGACTTTGTCTCTAAAGGGAGTGATGAGGTCCCAATAGTGGTCATATTAATGACCATTTGTAGCTTAGCTTGATTTTTGAGCTTGAACAAGTAAATATGCATTACTAACACCTCCTGTCAAAGATTTTAAAACTAGATGATCACCCTATAGAGATGAGTATTTTAAACATTTAGGGTAGAAGCTCCCCGGCAAGCAACAGAATGCCTTATAATTATTGTGGTTTTTTTCCAATTAGCAGCCAGCAGCATATTGTCATGAAGGCATTGTTGGGAGTGGTATGCCTCCGTGTAGATGTATTCAGATACTTAAATGTAGGTCTCTAGGCTTGATACATATTATTGTGAAAATTAGAGCTGAAAAAACGACTTCAAATGAACTTCTTTCAATCCATCCCATCTGAAGCAGCCTCCTCAGCAGCTTCACAAGGCACTGGAGGCAGTTGGATAGAATTCTCTGTTGCCGTTCCTGCATTCTGTCAGCAATATAATCAGGTTAACCTGATTTGCCATTGTTAGCTCTATTCCTCTGAAATCTCTCCAAATCAGTCACTAATTCACTTTCAAGTACCATCCATCACCACTCAGACGAGCTCTGCCCCATTCTCATTGATTAAGTTTGGTTGATTGATTGATTGATTTCCTTATATTAGTCCATCATTTCGACAGACAAAGAATAATTTGGAACACTCATCTTTAAATTGCATTCCAGGGGTCATTTAGATCAATGTGGGTTTCTATGATTATCTCTCTTCCTCCATTCCACTGAGCTTTTTCTTTATTATGTACTTCTGGTGTAGAGAAAGGTTTCATAAGCAAGAATTCATAAGAATTTATGAAAAATAATAGAAAGATGAAAAATTTAGAATCATAAGAAAAGGAAATAATTGAACCGAAGTTGAAAATTTACATAAGAAGCATGGTCTTCCAAGTGTTAGTTGCAATATGCTTAAAAATGTATGTAGCTCTTTTTGTTACATAGTTTAAGATGACTCTGGAGAAATATGAATGATACCTCCAATGATAAAATAATCCAATGTATAAACTGAATTTATCAAAATGTTATGCTTAAGGAATTCTCCCCACCAACACTTAGAGAATATTTTCTATTATAGTAACTATATGAAAGCTCATCATATAACTTTTGAGCAAGGTGTTCTAAGTTGCTACTGATGGAAAATCTGTAGATAACCTCGAATCTATCCTTACCCACCAACAGCCTTCAGAGTTGCTATTTTTGCCTACATACCCTTTAAATGAAATTTTGTATCAAAGAGGTTTTAACAAAAACAAATTGTAGGATTATTTATTATAATAAAAAGTAGATCTCAACCAAATATAGCTACACTAATATCTCACAGATTATATAGTTTCATTTCATTTAAGTAGTGGTAGCACAAGGTAAATTGATAAGTGACTTGAAGGGATTTCAGAAAGGTAGAACTAACCAATTCATGTAGAAATATCTTCAATTAATCCATCAGGGTCATCCTGGTATTTTACCTGGGCTTACACAGGTAGGTAGGAGCAGAGCAAGACAAAATTCCAGTCTAACTCCTACTTTATCTGAGACAAACTAATGGGACCAAAGGAACCATTGTATAGGACTCTGGACAGTTTTCACTAACTGAAATTTTATAATTAATGCAATTTTTAAAATAGAGCTTATTTTTTAGAGCTTATTTGTTCATTCATTTCCTCTTTCCTTTCCAACCTTGTTCTAAAAAAGTTATCTGAAGAAATTTATGGAGATACATGACATGCAACAAGGTAAAGCATGCATATCAACATAAAAAAAAAAATAGGAGAAGCTCCCAGCCCAGTTCCCACCCTGTGTGGCCCCCGCCTATCTGTGTGAAGTGAAACCATGTCGAGGACTGATGATGTACAACTAGGGAGACTGCTCTGGGCCCTCCCCCTTCTCTCTGTCTCTCTCTGTCTCTGTCAAAAACAATAAAATAAATCTTTAAAAAAGAAAAACATTTTCCAACACTTTAGAAGTACTCATTTGCCACAGAAAAATACACTCCCATTATAAGAAATTCTGATATTATTTTTACTAGTTGAGAATAATCTGCTAATTCGTAGGGATTTATCACTCTGTTTCTATGATGAGATTCTTATTATCCACATTAATTTTGATTTCTTTGTTACCACTATATTCCTGACTCTCATTTTATAGTTCCTAAAGAAGAGAGAAATCCAGACACACTGCTAACCCCAAGGCATACCATAAATGAGTGCTAGCCAAAATATGGGCATTAAAAGCATTAAGTAGCCCCTTGGCTAAGTCAGTAGCTGACCCAAGACCACTGTGTGATCCAGTAAAAGCTCTGACCTTCATTTCAAGCTGCCACACCAAGGAGTGACAGCTACTAAGGGGTTTCTGAAGTCCTGCAGGTATCTGGCACATTTTACTTCTAATTAAGTTCATGAAACTATAGTTATTAGGAATAGGACTTTGTTTATGAGTTGTAATTTAGGGGTGCAACAGTTTATTTGTACCTCAGTTTTCAACTTTCAAAGTATTATTTACCAGCTCACTTCTTAGCCTTAGAAGACCAAAGAACAATATTTATGCTGCCAGTAGATAAAACTGATGCCCCTGACAGCAGTGTGAAAAATGTTTATAATTTGGGGTCATGTTTTGTTTTCATACTAAATGTCTCAATTTAAAATTATAAGTGTTCATTTATTTTTCAAGACTTTGTTCAAAAATTACTTCCACTGAACCCCCTAGGCAGATTTAACAGTGCTTTTTTATTTGTTTCTCTATTACACTATTCTTTACACTGCATTGTAATTAGGTGATTTATCTGTTTATATGTCTGTCAAGCTTCCCTGAACATAAATTTCTGAAAGGCAGGAGACAGAGCTTATTTGTTCTGTATTGATAGATAGTAGACACCCCATGAGCATCTAAGGGAAGAATAACTACCACTACTTTGATAAAAATCCATACAGTGTTTTGAGCCATTTCCTATAAGTCAGACTGTGGTAGAGTTGGGAGAAAATCCCTGAGGATTCCTTATTGTGTAAGTTCAGACTTTAGAACCTAGTTTCAGGGTCAGAAGAGACTGGATAAAGGAAGAAGATGAAAAGTCAGTTTTCAAGGTCTCCTTAATTCCTTATGCCTTTCATCTTCATCAGTTGCTTGAAGTGATATAGAGTAGTGAGGTAAACATTTGTTGTTTTATCTCTGCTTTCTTTCTCCTTCTTCTGGTAATAGCACCCTGACTTTGTTTTAAAGGAACTCCTCCATCAGATAGTCACAATGCCCTGCCCTCCTCTAGCCAAGGGGTGGGCACCTGACTCAAGCTAGGCTGATCAGATTCCTGTCTCTGGACTCCCAACTAGAAATAAGAGGCTGACTGACCCTGAAGTGACCATCCAGCAGTCTCTGTTTCCCAAGCCCCAGTGGTCTTACTTCTGGTGTTTCTAAGGCTCTTACCTTGCCTTTCCTCTTGTTTCTTTGTGCATCCTGACTTCCAATAAATTACTTCTATGATTCAATTAGGCAGAAGTCACTTACATGCGAGCAACCAACAAATAGTAACTGGTAGAAACAGTGAACTGAAGGTTAAAATTCTATCTGATGTATCCAAAAGCCTAGCAAGAAGGAATAACTCTAGATATCTCCAATCTATTCCTAGGCTCAGTTTGCCTCTTCAACAAATTTACCCACTGTCCCAGTAAGTAATCTGAGAAGTTCCCATCCCTCTCTGAATATTCATGCTGTTCCTAAAGTAACCCAGTTTTCCCATTCACTCCTCAGAACAGCCTCAACATACCTTGCCTAGTAAAGCAGCCCAGTGGGCTTAAAGACCTCTACAGTATTCATCCCTAACCTTCTTGTTTTTTGCTTAACCACCCACCCATTCTGCCACAAAAACATTGGCACTTTCTCATTATTATGAGATTTCCAAGTCAGCCATATGTCATTAGCCCACTCCTAGTCAGTTGTTTTACTTCCAGTTCACCAGCAATCACCAATAGGAAGCCTAATTATACTACCTCTTATTTAACACTTTTATAGTTCTTACTTGGCAGCAAGCAATATTCGAAGTGCTGTACACAGTTTAGCTCATTTAATCGTTATAAAACCCTGAGATAAGAACATAGGAGGAAAATGAGGTATAAAAAGCTTTAGCAGCTTGCCCCAAGTCTCAAAACCCATAAAGAGCAGAATCAAATGCAGGCAATCTGGCTCCAAGGCTGTACCCGGAACCACCAAGCCATGGATTTGCAATGATGGCTTTATCACACAGCCAATTAAAGGGGAGAGCTAATCATATTTTAATCAGCAGCAGCTGACAGTGTACATTGACATGGAAATAAGATTAGTCCCCACATGTCAAAACCCTAAAAACTTCAAGTCAATTTGGAGTACTCTCCTGGCATCCATTTTCTTAAGCACCATGGAAACAAGCCAAAATATTAAATAGTGGTTTCCATTCACATTAGAAGATTCTACTGCCTTGGGTAGAAGGTGCCTTTCTTCTTTAATTGGCCTTAAACAGACATGCTAATTTTCTGGAAGGATTGAAATATAAATCTAATGCTAAACTTTTACTCCTTGTTGTAGCCCAGTGTTTCACCACTTCAGAGAGAGGGAGGGAGAATGTTACTACACTTGTCCAATAACTGTTGTGCCCCATGGCTGATTTTCTAACTTCTCTCTCTTTAGTTCAAGAACACAGATAAAACAACAAATCTGTCCATGGATATGGATCAGATGGTCAACTTCCTCCTGGACATGAGGCTTCTCCTCCCTCCAGGAGACTTGTCAAGCCATTCATAAACCATGTTTAAGGTGATTTTTATTTTCTTGGTATTTCAAGTTGTAACTAAAGTTTATTGCAGTTATAATAGTTTAATTGGATCATATGGATCTTTTTTACTGTCCTTGAATCTTTAAAAGTTTTCTGGTTCCGTATCTAAAGCAAGACTTTGCATTGAGTACCTCCGTTCACCTGTGATATCCTAACTCCAATAATTTCTTCGCCCACTGAGCACTACAATCTAAACAGGTTTTGTTTCACTAAACATCCTGTGCTATGCAGAACACTTGTGATATAATGACATGTAAACAAAGTGGTGATAGCAATTTTCTAATTTTCTAAAATCAGGGTGAAATATAACTGAAGGGTAACAGTAGGTATCTGCAGCAAGTAGAATAATAATGATAATTATTATTATTTAACTTCTTATATTTATTTTATACAATGACTACAAAGAACATTTATGTCTTTTATAAATAAATAAAGGCAGAAGTTATAAGAATATTAAGCTCTACCTGTGCCTTTGTTATATTTGTGGTACTCTGGTCATACTATACTAAGTATTTTTTTCTAATTTGTAATTACAATAAAAGTAAAATGAGCAGCAAACTGCTTTTTATTTTGAAAGTACTAAAGCAAGAAATATGTAAAAATTTTGAAAACAAGTGAAAAACTACTTTTGATTCTTACTCCATAGTTATACTCAGATAGTAAGAGAAAAGATTCACTTGTACCTAGGAAGAAGACAGTCTAGTGTCAAAGGGCACAATGCATGAATGACAGAGCTGTCACCCACTGCCCATGAATGGGTTATATTAGTCCCTTGGGCCTTAGTATTCTCAAGTAAGAAATGGAGACAGCAATGTTCAATACACAGGACAGGAAAAGCACCTAGGATAGGTTGTGGCATAGAATACCCATGTAATAAATGTTTATTTACTCATTCAAAATGCTTATTGTAGGCCTCCTGTATGTCAGCATTTGCAAGGTACAGGAAGAAATAAAATAGAAATGAAGGACCTAGTGACTTCCCTCAAAAAGCTTGTGATCCAGAGAAGCAGACAAGGAATCAAAAATTTACGATGCAATAGACAAGTCCTAGAGGTACTAGGAATCTTCATTTAAGCTTTTAAAAATTCTAACAAACTTAAGTTCTGTCATGGAGTTCCTATTTTTCCAGGTTGTAGAAACTTCATCTCAGTCCAATTGGGATTTCTCCATTTCTCTGGGTCAGTCTGGGAGTTGCTGAGATGTCCTCCACCTTCTCTTCAGTGGTTGGAACAGGCAGATCACTGCTGGGTTCTGTTCATGTTCCTGACCAACAGTACCCTAGAGACCAACTCTCTTTAAATCCCTCACCACTTTAAGGTATATGGGATCATTCTGTTCCTCTCACACCACACTGGGCCTCAGGACACTCAGCAGGACCATCCTCAGCCCTGCATCACTCCCATGCTCCTCTGCTCCCCTGCCCTGCCAGGCTGTATGGAACCTCTGCAAGCTCCTTTGGGCCTGTCCACCTGGGTGTCCTATGCAGACATTTATTCTCTGGTTTCTTCTCACTTCCCTGGGCTCAGAAAAGGAAAAGTGGGTTCCTTCTGTGCTCAGATTCACATACCTCTGGGAAGTTTCTGCCACTGTCCTTATCCCTGTGCTGAGATTAGGAAAAGAGGCAGGCTGAGAGCCTCATTCTTTGTCAAGGGTCCCCAGTGTCTACTCACCCCTTGCCTGCACATGTCTGGAGCACTTTCTTCTGGAGCACAGAAGATTTACGCACCCACCCTGACTTCTCCTAGTGATTGTTTTATTGGTACATATTTATCTTTTCACTCGCTGAAGGGCTAGAAATTTTGAAATGTACAATAAAAAAAAAAAAAGACTGGTAATCTCTTCCTTGATGCATCAAAAATGCTGTACCAAATACAAATCTGGGGTGATAAAAACTATCAGCTATTATTTGAAAACTCATATCCCACTACATAATGCAGGGGCTAAGACAGCTCAAAGGGAGAAAGTGCCTAACTGACCTGGGACACTCAGGGCAGACTTCACAGTGAAGGTCCAGCCAAAGCTGTCTCTGAGAAAAAGTCAGAGCTCAGCTAAAATCAGACAAAGGAGAAGGTCATTCCATGCAGAAGAAATAACATGTGCAAGGGACACTGCTGCATGAGTCAGGATTTAAATTTATCCTCATGTCTAAGCCACATAGAATAAATCCCATTTTGAGAATGGAATAAGCACAGACATAATTGTTTGAGCTGGAAGTTACTTTAGGGGTCAGATAATCTAATTCCTGCCTATAACAGACATGGACATTGAGGCATACTTCTACCTATCGCAGGAACTCCTACTCTCAATTTACCCTCCCAACCTTCTCCTTTGAGCCAAAATTATGTATCAATTATATTAATATTTGTAACAAGTTTAGCAGTGACTTCTTCTTTATCATAGTTGAAAAAACAAAAAGTTACTATCCAATCATATCATTAATGTTTCTAAAAGAAAAGGCCCTGGCTTCTGGGAAATTATTTTAATAAGATAATTTATGTGACACTGGGATGGCTCAACAGTTTAAGTGCTCGATTTGCAGCCCCAGCGACCAAGGATCGAATCCTTGCCCCAGCCTGCGCAGACCCATATGCTGAACTGAGGTATGCTACCCATGTGGGAGGCCCCCAGCCCTGTGTGGAATGAAACCACGTTGAAAAACCAATGATGTACAACTATGGAGACTGCTCTGGGCCCTCCCGTTTCTCTCTCTGTCTCTCTGTGTCTCTGTGTCTCTGTCAAAAACAATGAAACAACTCTTTAAAAAAAGATAATTTATGGAGAACAAACACCATATTTCTCTTCATGCTTTTATTCAGCCTACAAATATATTACAAATATACTTGCAGAAAAAACATAAAAATATATATATGAGACATCATTGCAGTAGGGTTTGTTTGTGTGTTTTTTTAACTAGAAATAACACAAATACCTATTAATAAGGAACTAATTTAATAAACTACAACATATCCTCACCATACAGCCAGTAAAAAGAATAGGATGAAGCTATATGTGCCTAAATGGACCAATCTCCAAGAAACAAAACATAGTTACAAGTAAACAAAAAATAAGAAAGTATATATAGTATTTTATTTATTTTTAAGGAGCTATATAAATAGTATTTAATTTGATCATATAGAGAATGTTTCTGTAGAGCCCTAGCAAGAAATTAGCAATGTTTGCTTCTGAGCAAAAGAAGAGAGACAAAGGACCTGGGAATGTGGGATGAGAAGATAATTTATCTTGCACTGTATTCTTTTTTTGTAATGTCTACCTTTTGTTTTTTTACCATGTGCAAAAAAGACTTATTCAGATTCTACAAACTAGTTACATTTTTTTAATTATCAACTAATGGGATATTTTTTAAGCCTAAAATTACCGTTCAAGCTTAAGAATCACATAATTAAAGAACATAGTCACTTAAAAGAGTTTTTAAATACTCAAATTATCATGGTTGTATTTACCTACAAAACAGTTCTTCGAAAAAACTGATCTTCTTAACGCCTTGCCAGGATATTGAATCATATCTGACTCACAAAAGAAAATGAAGAAATAACCAGATATGTAACTAGCCTAATGTCAGTTGGTAAATTGGGAGCTTAGAGCAAGGGATGTGGGTAGAGAATAAAATGAAGGGAAGGGCTGAGGGAGGGTGAGGGTGGAGGAGATGGTCCCAAAGAAGTAATCCTGCTAAGATTCCTACATTAAGAAGCTCCATCACTATCATTCAAGACAGGGACTCAAAATTCAGAGTACATGACTTACAAGACATAAAAACACTCTCCCAAATGGACTCTTAAATCCCCATACACACCACACATTGCTATCAATACCCATAAGACAAAAAATGCTTAGTGATTGACCCTGACATAAGGTGTCCCAACTAATTTCTTTCCATACCGTTTGTTTGTTTGTTTGTTGTTTGTTTGTTTTTCATTTAGTACCATATTTACTGATTCAAGTTTCTAAAAGTTCAATCAGGTATTTATGAAATTTTATTTCTATTTTTAACACTCACCAAGTTCCCTGTAACTAAGAGGATATATATTTGGGTAGATGATGGAATGACCTAATGCAAAAGGGAGTGTTATGGACTCAATGTTTATGTCCTCCTCAAATTCATGTATTGAAGGTCTAACTTCCAATACGATAGTATTTGGAGATGGGAACTCCAGAGGGTAATTAGTGTTAGATGAGTTCATAAGGGTAGAGCCCTACAATGGGATCAATGCCCTTAGAAGAAACACCAAAAGGACTCCCTTTCCCTCTCTCTCTCTCTTTCTGTGTGTGTGTGTATGTTTCTGTCTATCTGTTCTGTCTGTCTGTCTGTCTGTCAAGTGAGAACACAGTGAGAAGGTGGGATATCCCTCACGGTGCAAATAGAAAAAACTGTTGTAATGTTCTTGGTGTCAGCATAAGAAGCATCCAAACCTGCAGAGAATTTTAATGAGTTTATTTGAGCCAAACTGAAAACAATTGCCAGGAAGCAAAATCTCAATGGATTAAAAAAATGCCCTGGAGAATAGCAGTTTTTCAGCTTATTTGATACATTAGGAACCAAGGAGGAGACATAAAAAGGGTTACATGAAATCCATTGGTGAGAGATTAGGAGGGTGGGAGAAAGCGAAGCAGGGAAATTTCTGGGATTGGATAAAAAGTAAAATGAAGAGACAATACTTCTTCTACATTGGTAAATACATGACAGTTAGTAATTAACATTTTACAGCACATAGAGATGGTATTCAGGGAACAAGATAACAATGAGGGGTGCTATGTTCTTGAGCTCCAATGTGGTAGATTGTGCCCTGAGAGGTCCCGAAAAAGGGACTACTCTGATATTTCAAGTGCATGCTATCTTAGATGCAGAAAGACAATAGACAGGCCTGTTTGAGACAAAGATTAACCTTTGTCAAGAAAGCTACAGGCTCAGGATGTGACTACCTTCCATGACCCATGATTAGTTAGAAATTGTTATGTACATACCATCCTATGTGGTTAATTTCCATCTCTGAGTTTGTAGGGCCTGCCATGCTGGCTTCCCCGAGCTTACCAGGTTTAGGACATGGCTCCTTTTTCACCCCACTGGCCTGAAGATCACCTTAGCATAGACACAAGTGTCCGGAAGCTGGAGTGTACGGTTCCTCAGAGAAAAAACTAAACAGGAAGAAATAAGTTGTTACACTGTCACAGAACAATTACATCCAAATAGGACAACTAGCCAAGGCAAGAGAACAAAATTCACAAAGAAAAAAGGTCATTCCAGTTGTAATAAAAAAATGCAAATTTAAACAAACATGATAATTCCCAATATACAAGACAGTGTAGAGGAAGCCAAATGATCATATTATATAAACACATTAGAAAGCAGTATGTTGATATACAGCAAGAACCATGAAGATGCTCAGAATCTTTAACGCTTATACCATTTGGGGGAATTTAATTATTAGAAAGGAATTCAATTGAATACTAATAAAATAAAAAATTATAGATGTGAAGACGCTCAACATTATCTATATTATACACCTATATTTCTATAATATAATACATTGAAATTAAGTGACCAATAGATGTTAGCAGATTAAGATAGATAATATGAAATATTATGCAATCATTTCAAATAGTAATTGTTAATATGATATACAAACATGGGAAATTTTAATGTTGAAAGAATGTTACATGAAAAAAGCATAATATAAAATATATGGCCATAAATATTATAACATATAGGCCTATGAGAAGAACCAGAAACTATTATGCAAAAACATGTATCACTGTGTGAGGAAATATGATTATGAATTAGTTTTTAAATGTTTATCTTATTTTTTATCTTTATTAAAACTCATAAGGATTTACCATAGAAAGGTTTATAAGTGTAATCTAAATACAAAGAGAAAAATAGCCAGCTTTACGAAACATAAGTTTCAATTACTGAACTTGCTATTTATTACTTTTTTTCTTTATTACAAAGAATTCACTGAATATTCTGATGACACAGCAAATTCTTATGACATGGCATATGCTTTCAGCTACAGAGAGCAACTTTCTAAAACCCTGCTCTAAATTCTATAGCTACTAATTATTCAGCTTCAGCAACTCATTATGGTAAGGACAGCTCTGAAGGCATTTTCCTCACCAAAATGTTTGCTTTGATCGTTGTCTTCTATTTACAGAGAGGGACTCGAGCCCAGGCTCGGAACCCAAGCCCACAGTGTTATTAAGAAATACTTCTTTTTGAGACAGAAGAGTATAAATTTCAACTATTTTATTCCTTTTTAATATCTGCTTTTGTTGCCTAGAGGAAAGAAAAGGACGTGTGTTTTCACTTAACATTTATGACTTTTCCTCATCTGCCCTTTAGAGTGATATGTTTAGAGCAGCGATACTGAAGAAAGACTCGTTTTCAAACAGAAAATCAACAACCCAACAAAATGTCATTTGACCTTTTTCTTTACATTTTTATTCTCAGCCTTTTGCCTCAGAGACCAAATTTATGGTTTCCACCCCTAAAAAAGTAATCCTGGAACAGCTGGCCCTATACTGAAAACAAACCATCCTGACCTGGGTCGTGGTCATCCAAAAAGAGACAAGCTACCAAATGGACCCTAGATGTTCATTCTAGCACAGGGAAAAGAGCTGGGCGCCCAGACAACATTCACTTCTCACTAGAATTGAAGGCATACAAGCCAATTAGAGAAGTTAAGACAAAGTCCCAGTTGCCCTTTGCCTGTTTTTCACATAGATGCTGAAACCAAGTGGATTTAATGTGACAAACTCTCGAGGGGGAAAAAATAATTCTTTTTAAAAATTTTGTTCACAAGGAAATGACACTGTGTTTCATTCACCTTAAAGAGACCATTTAACCCATGAAATAAACATGCAGGCACTTGCCCAGAGAATAAAGCAATTCGGCAGTAGGCTTAAAAGCCATCCTTCCAAAAAAGCATTACATTTCTGCCCTCTGCCTCTCTCCTCCTCATGGCTCAAAATCTTCCCCTTTTACTCAGTGAAACACAATACTTTCAAAAGTGTTTCTATTTTTTCTTTTCCATCCATACATATATATTTGGGGGTGGTGGGGGGGGTTGTTGGGTTGAAGGAAAATTGCTTTTATTCTCTTGCCTTGGTCAATTAGTCAGTAGCTTATGGAAGTAGAATGCATGCTGAAATGGAAATCAAAACCTATGTTTAAGTCCTTATTCAGTCACTAATTAACTACATAATTACTGACAAGCCAGATACTTCTCTAGGCCTCTATTTATTCATCTATAAAATAAGAAGGCTAAAACTGCACAATAGCTACGATACCATCAAACTCAAAATGTTCTATAAGTAATAGGGGACAAAAAAGACGGTGCCAAGAAGTACTGGTAGGAAGTTATACATTTTTAAAAGCAGATGAAGTAATATAGAGGTGGCAAAATGTTACATTTCATTTTCACCTGGCTTGATTTCTCAGAACTGAATCATCTCATGGAATGAACTGCTCAGAGTGAAAAGACATATAGATCAAAACAGAGTTCTAAAAATAAAAGATGAACCTATGTTAGGAAGAGGTAACTGGGAGCCAGTGAAGAAATTCCTGCAGTAGAAATTTCTTACATTCTTTATGACCAAAGTAAACAAGTGGGAAGGAAAAACTTAGGTGCCCATTTCAGAGCAGATTTTCTTCCTGGCAGACCACTTTCTAGGGTTTAGGTTTTATTTTACCAGTTCTACAGCCTGAAAGGAAAAGTTATCCTGGGCCAATTATTTTTCTAACTCTACATTGGCTTATTACCATCAGAGCTAAATCATGATCAAGTTAGGAATGAGGAATGTGCAAATAAGACACAAAAAGACTAAGAATTAGTATAATCCATAAATAATCCCCAAAGTTCACATTATAAAATAGTTTCAACTCCCTCCTTATTCATAAAACTTTTCCTGCTAAACAGGATAGTAAGTTACTAAATTTGCTGGTTTGACCTTTGTTTTTCTTTCTTCCCCATCTCAGAACCAAGATACTAATAGCTAAAATTATGTCTTCTCCCTACTCATTTTGTATAGTATTCAATTCTTTGGTAGCAAGCAACAGAAACCATCTGTATTAGTCAGCTTGGGCTGCCATAAGAAAATACCAAAGGGGAAGCCGGGATGGCTCAGTGGGATTGAATCCCAGCCCCGGACCATGCGGAACCATGTGCTGAACTGGGAGCTCCCCCAGTTCAGTTCTCTCTCTGTCTCTGTCTTTGTATCTCTCTGTCTCTCTCTGTCAAAAATAAATAAATATATATATATATATATATATATATATATATTAAAAAAAAATCAGTAATCCTAAAAAAAGAACATATTAGAAAATACCATAGGCTGGGTGGCTGAAACAACAGAAATTTATTTCTCGTAGATATTAGACATTTATATAACTTATGAAGTGATCACCCTGATGAATCTAGTATCCATTTGACACCATACATAGCCATTAAAACATTGTTGACCACATTCCTTATGCTAGACTTTACATCCCCATAACTATTTTGTAACTACCAGTTTGTACTTACTCCCTCCCTTTCCAACAAAGTCTTCAATGTTTGTGTTTCTCTCCATGCAAGACACAAACAGCTCAAAAAGAATGTAATTATCCTAGTTTGACTCATGAGACAAGGCACCCTGATTAACAGTTTCAAGGGCACATTATAGAAGGAGTGAAGATGGAGGGGGAATGAGGAATAATTCTCCAAAACAGAGAGAAAAACAGATACAAGGTAGCCAGAAAATAGGAAATAACAATGTTCTCTGTTAAGCGGAGACTTAAAAGAAAACTAGATTTCAATGCTGGCTCAGCCACTCAGAAACTGCTCATTTTGTATAAATTTATTTTACTTTCTGAGTCTCACTTTTTGATTCATTCAAATAGGAAAAGTAAGATTGATCTAATGGCAATACTGAATTGATTAAATAACTTAAACACAAAGCATTTAATGTCTCCTTAACGCTCAATACATGTTAGTTCTTTCCCTTCTCCCTCTAAATATGGCAAGACAACTGCTGATTCACTGTATAAGTCTGTGCAAACACAGATATTACTTTTAAAATATACAATAAAATGCAACTTGTACTATGTGGGCATGATATACTATTACAAGTATTTTTTAGTTTAATCAATTATCTGACATCAGAGGCATTTGAGTCTGACTTAAATGAATAACTTTGATTAAATCCTCCTTGACTAAGGTAAGGAGGTCAAGATTAGACATTAGAGACCTGCAGAATGTAAGATCAGTAACAATACTGCTCATCATTTCTTAAGAGCCAAAAATGAGCTTTCTGTTTGCTTAATACAAATACACATGTTCCCCTTTAAGGTCTCCCACCATGTGGTTTGGATGTGGGAGGCTAACTGGAATTTTTGGTATTGAACTTTTTGAAATTATACGCAAAATTGCAAAATTGTGTGTGTGTGTGCATGTGCACACACATAGGTTAAAAACCACTGCCACAACCAGACTGAAGAAAAATAAACCCCCATGAACCATGGAAAAAAGCAACAACTACTTTCAAAATTCTCCTCCCTTTGAGACGAACTAGATATCCATCATCTACAGTGTACTCATATCCCACTATCATCTGCAACAAAAGTAATAGTGAGAAACAATACAACTTACTGAAGGGGAGAAGATATTAGCCAATGATATATCTGATAAGGCGGTAACATCCAAAATATAACTCAAGATCAGAAAAATAAACAATCCAATTAAAAAATGAGCAAAGGACATGAATAGACATTTTTTCCAAAAAGACATACAGGTCAGCAGACATATGAAAAGATGTTCAAATCACTATAAAGGAAAGGGAACCTGTATGCCCTGTTAGTGGGATTGCAAATTGGTGCATCCACTATAGAAAACAGTATGGAGATTCCTTAAAAAAATAAAAAATAGAACTACCATACAATCCAGAAATTCTACCACTGGGTAATGATCCCAAGAAAACAACAAAACACTAATTAAAAAAGATATATAGATGGGGAGATTAAAGATGGTGGCATGAGAGGAGCACACCGATAACTGCCTGGTAAGGGCCTTGTGAACAGAGGGGAATCCACAGGGGAAACCCTGAGAAGAAACCTCAACTAAGAGAACCACACAACGCAGAACAACACCCAAAGGTTAGAGAAAAAAGGGGAGAGCGGGAGAGGGAAAGGGAAAGGGAAGCAGCGGTTCGGGGACAGAGACTCGGTGAGCGACCCGGGCTGGCAAAAACAAAGGGGGATTGGGGGACTATGGTCAAAGTGGAGCTGGATTGAGGGCGGGCTGGAAGCCGAGACCTAGGGAGCGTGGAAGCCCCACAAGACTGTGGACAATTTAACATCAGATCTCAAGGGACAGCACGCAGTGCCCTAATCAGATCACAGAGCCTAAAGTGGAACAGGGACTGTGGAGCAGGGCGGCTGCACTTCCCGGCGGGCGGGGTGAGAGCAGGACACCAGCCCACAGCAGCTCAGCACCCCCGATTTACGGAGGAGATTGACTGTGAGGGAGCGCCTTCTGAGGACAGGGCTCTTGGAGTGAGGGCTGGGGCTGGAGTGGGCACAGCTGCATTGGAAGTGCTTGGAGGGAATCCGGCGGTCTCAACAGAGCCGGGAGCGTAGAGCGGCTACCGCCCGAGCTACGGCCTGTGCGCGCAGGGCTTTCGGCGCCCCGCCCACCGGGCCCCCGCGACACCACTGCTTGCTTGCCAGCGCGCAATTGGGCTTTTGGTGCCCCGCTCACCAGGCCGCTGCGGCACCGCTGCCAGTGCACAAGTGCGCAACAGGGCTCTTGGCGCCCCACCCACTGGGCCGCTGCGCATCACTGCATGTACGCACCCCGGCTTTCGGTGCCCCGCCCACCAGGCCGCCTTGGCACCGATGCCTGCTCACCAGCGCGCTACAGGGCTTTTGGCGCCCTGCCCACCAGGCCGCCGCAGCGCTGCTGCCTGCACACAAAACCGGCTTTTGGCGCCCTGCCCACCGGGCCGCTGCAGCACTGCTGCCTGCTCCCGAGTGCGCTACTGGGCTTTTGGCATCCCGCCCACCGGGCCTCTGGGGCGTTGCAGCCCGCCCGCGGAACTGGGCTGCCGACCAGGTCGCCGCGGTGTCATCGCCTGTGCGTGGGATTGCGCTGCCGACCTGGGCCTCTGCCAAGCCCCAGCCTATCCAAGTGCTGCCCTGTGGCCATGGCTTACAGATACGATTGAAGCAGGGGCAGCCAGGCCGAGGAGAGAAAGACAAGAGCTCCTGCGCCCCGCCCACACTGAACCACCAGCCCCCCTGCTGAAAGAGGAATCTGCTATTGTGTCTCAGGACCACCCTAGCTCCTACTCACATGCCCCCACCCCGGGCCACACCTTTACTACCCTGCTATCTAACAGCAAAGACAGCAACCTGAAGTGCCCCAGGACACAGAAGCTGTCTGCTTCCCCCAACCCTCTCCCAAAATCTCCTTCTCCCACAACTGAGTCCAAAAGAAAAAATAAAGAGAAGCCCATCTGATAGGCAAACCCCCAGAGGGACAACAGACTCATGCGTAAAGCAAAAAGAACCACAGCAAACACAATGCACAGCACAGAATCCAAAGCCCCTCCAGAAGATCAGGGGCAGTCTTTAGTAAAGGACCTTGCA
>PVKE010030211.1:0-19770 GCA_004027555.1 Craseonycteris thonglongyai
TTTGATTTGTACCCATTTAATGTAGGGTCTACATCTAATTTGTTAAGATTTTAGGCCAGAGAGGGTCTGCATAATGGGCCTATTAAAACTACTAGAATTGTAGACAGTTTCTTTTGACAGATGGTTATGGCACTGTAGGAAATGATTTAATGTAGAGATGAGAGTGGAATTCCAAGCATTGTTAATTTTCTGGATTCCAATGGATGGCAATGAGGCCTCTTTTGAAAGGTGACTTCGAAATGTTTTCAAAAATTAGCTGTCGTGGGAAAGCCGGGATGGCTCAGTGGGTTAATCGCTCACTTTGCAGCGCCAGGGACTGGGGATCGAATCCCGGCCTGTGCAGAACCATATGCTGAACTGGGAGCTCCCCCAGTTCAGTTATCTCTCTGTCTCTGTATCTCTCTCTCTATCAAAAAAAAAAAAAAAAAAAAAAAAATAGGGGAAGCCAGAATGACTCAGTGGGTTAAGCGCTCACTTTGCAGCACCGGGGACCAGGGATCGAATCCCAGCCCTGGCCCGTGCGGACCCATATGCTGAACTGGGAGCTCCCTCAGTTCAGTTCTCTCTCTGTCTCTGTATCTCTCTCTCTCTTTCTGTCAAAAATAAATAAATAAAAATGAATATATTAAAAAAATTAGCTGTGGAGCAAAAGGAACATACAACTTTATGAATGTAGATAGTTATGTTCTGGGGACAATATTATAATCCTGTTAATATGCTGAGAGACTCTTTGGAAAGGATGGACAAGAATGATAATTTTATGAGCTTATATCAGACTCTGGATAGCCTCAAGCAAAGCAAAACATAATTACTTGTCCTGAACAACTTACCTTACTTCACAAAAGGAGGTTCCACATAGTTCTCAACACAACCATAGCTTTGGACATGCTTGTCAAGACGTTAGCTTGTCAATGAACTGAGGGAGGAAGTTTTGCATAAAATAAGAGCACTCACCTGTCATAAACTAAGCACAAAATGTTTTTTTGTTTGTTTTCTTTGTTTTTAAAGATAAAGTTCCCTCCCAAGGGGAAGATAAATTTGTATCTGAGCCAGGCCAACATGTCTCTGATTGTTTAAGAAAATGTCATGGCAATGGCAAGCACTAGATTCCCAGAAGTTGAATTGCTAAATGAGCAATCTATAGAAAATAACTGCTGATGTCATTTGGATTCAAAATCAACAAGGCTTTTATGATTCTGGCTGAATTTCTATGTCCTTAAATCAAGTTTTTTTGTTTCTTTTTGGCAATATTAGAAGTCCTTGAATATTTAGGATACATTTCTTAAATTTGCGTTGTGAGATAGGTAAAATTGTGCTGATATTTATACAAAAATTTGAGGTTTTGTTTCGCACGGCACTGACCTAAGGACATTTAGATTTAGTAAGCTGGGGAAGAACTATTTAGAGCTGGCTGTGTCAGGCAGTGCCCCGCTTAGATCCAGGCTTTATTTCTACTTGAATTATATGCCATCCACCAAAATTCTATAATTTGGTGGGTTGGGAGTATTAGTTTCCTTTTGCTGCTATAACAAATGATCACTTAATGGCTTAAAACAGCACAAAATTATATTATAATTCTGGAGGTCAGAAATCTGAAGTGGATGGACAGGGCCACACTCCTTCTGGAAGTCTTAAGGGAGAAGCTATTCCATTGCCTCACCAGCATCTAGAGGCCATTCTTTGGGTTTGGGCCCCTTTCTTCATCTTTAAAAGCAGAGTCTCATTCCTTTCTGATTCTCTCTCTCTGTCTCCTCTCTCTACCCCTCTCCTCAAATATAAAGAGATCTATCTCTATGTATCATCTATCTTCTACCATCTCAGCTTTCACTGTCACATTTCCTCTCTTTTATTTTTCTCCCTACCTTTATAAGGACCCTTGTGATTTCACTGGACTCAAAGACAACCCAGGAAAATCTTATCTCAAACCCTCAACTTAATTACACCCCGGAGGCCCTTTTCCACACAAGGTAACAGCAGATTAATAGGTTTCAGCAGATTTCCTTGTGGATATCTTTGGGGACCATTACTCTGTCTGTGAGATTGGCTTTCACCCCAGTGAGTTAGGCAGCCAAGTACAGAGAGAGAAATTAGTGTGGTTCCAACTCAAGTCTTGACAGCAGGAAGCATGGAGTATTAGACTGGACTGGTAAAAACTCTGAGGTATTGCTTCAAAACCACCTCTTATGAAATTTCATCAGGCTCATGAAACAGCAGCTGCTAAAGAAAGGCAGATGAGAATGGGGATAATCAGTAATGCCCTTTAAGGTACACAGAAATATGCCCTAGCCACAATGATGCCCACATCCTAATCTCCAAAACCTGTGCATATTTTTGGTTACAAGGTAAAGAGGAATTAATATTTCAGATGGAATTAAGTTGCTAATCAGCAGGCTGAACATGGGGAGTTTACCCTGGATCATCTGGGTGGGCCCAGTGTAATAACAACAGATCTAAAAGTGGAAAAAATTAGTGAAAGAGCAGTTTCTCCGAAGTTGATTTAATGTTAGAAGTGGTTGAGCTACAGTGACTGCCTTTGAAAATCCAAATAAACTTCTATTGTCTAAGCAAAATATGGGGGTGGGGGTAGGGGGAGCCACAAACAATGGAACATAGGAGACTTCTAGAAGCTGGAAAAGTCGAAAAAATGGATTCTCTTCTAGTCTTCAAAATAGAACATGGCCCTACTGGAACATTTATTTCAACCTCATTAGATGTATTTTGGACTCTGACCTCTGGAATTGTAAATAATAAATTTGTGTTACTTAAGCCACTGGGTTTATATGAATTATATTACTGCAGCAATAGAAAACCAATACAGACTTTAATATTGTAGTGTTGTTTCCAGGTTTTTGCGTTTATCAATAATAAAATACCCAAAGAATTTTGATGACTCTCTGTCAATTTCATGTTTTGTGTACTGTACTTAGGAAGAAGAAATACTGCCAAAACAATGGGAAAACAATTAAAATACAATTTAAAAACTCAGCAAGATCATTTTTTATGGTTTTTATGATTACTGCTTATGATAAGAAGGATCAGAACTCTATACTTATTTGAACTTTATCAAATGTTTTCATTCTAATTGTAAAATCCTAACTCCCCTTATTATAAAGTCCAACTTATTAGCAAAAAAAGAGTGTAAAATTATTTTGTCCAGTGTGATTTGGTAAATTGCATGTTTATTTCTAGATCTAGTCTCTTAACAATTTAATTTTGTAGCCCTATAATTTTAACTGATTTATCTCAAAGAATACATTTGTCTTGATGCACAGTATTGAGAATGAACAAATATGGGGGATTTACCACACCACATAAAGAAAGGAATTCTCAGAAAATGAAGTTATATGCTAAATTGAACTTATGACATATGTCTAATATATAGATGACAAAAATTAAAATGCTAGTGGATGAACCATAAGTAAACACCTTCAAAAGCTGATAATTCAATTATATAACTAATTATGTTGATTGGAAAAGACTATTTAAATTCTCTCTTCAAAAAATTGATTGACTGGGATATACAATTTAATGATAAAATTACTCTTGGGCTTATACAGTTAGCTACAGGAAATTTTATTTTTCATATGGAGAAAAAGAACACTTTGTCAAAATTTGGTTTATGATAAAAGTTACAAAAAAAAAAAGAAAGAAAGAAAGAAAGAAATACCCCACCATAACTTTAAAAAACCCTTAGCATAGTGCAGGATTTTCTCTGCAACATCCATTTTGTTTGTAATCAAGTATATTCACAAGTAACATTATTAGCTAATAATTAGGTTAATGATATGATTGTGAGATTGGGTTAGGAAGCTTGATTTGATGGCTATCTTTAGGATTTATTACTTGTAATACCCAAGCTATCTACATCTATATTACATGGAATTGCAAACTTACTGGCCCCACCACAGACTTATGGAATTCCATTCTCAATGTGGATAGGTGTGTGTGAGGTCCAGCAATCTTTGTTTTAAAAACCCCTAACAAGGATTTTTTTGCAGGCTTATGTTTTAGAGTCACCTGTGTAATGGCTACTTTTATATTCTTCCCAAATTTTTAATTCAGACTCTGGGCACCCACCCATCCCTGAGCTCTTGATATTATCAGATGCTGAAGGTGCTCAGATGTACAACCCACTGTTTTACCTTTAGCTGGTGAGAAGCAATAGATGGAAATTTTATCTGCTACATTGATGGCAGTGGTCTGGCTACCTAGGAGGACAAAAGTCTTCGTTTTTAATGGTAATTGAAATATGAAATAGTAATTTAACTGGAAACATTTATTTTCTAAATCAAGTTAAGGATTAGTCACTTAAAGTGAGTGTAAAAAACAAACAAACAAACAAAAAACAAAAACAAAGAACAGATTTTGGTACATAGACAGTATTAAAAGTAGAGGAAGGGTTGAAGAGTGAAGTGGGCACATTCTTTTGTGGTACATATGAAGCATTTATAAGCTGCTTTATACTCTGCATAGACAGATGTGCAAAGCTGACACATTCTCTCATGGAGTTTGAGATGCTCTTCAGATTCCTATGCTGTGTGGAACCATCACAATTCCTGTGTTGAAACCAAAGAACATCTCACCCATCCCAAGCATTGCTATAACCCTCTTCTCATAGACTCTCATTGTTAAAGTTTCCTTGTTACCTTAGATTCATCTTAAATATGAATGGACTACCCTTCATGGCCTAGTAACTGTACCCCAAATTCTGTGAGTGTGCAGACAGACCAACCCAAAGCAACTGTGCTTATCATTTTCTGACATGTCGATTTTTCTGTTAATCTAAATATATAGGCATATAGGTGCAATAGAATATATTGTAGACCTCTTCTACTGTATATATTTTATTGTTAAATCTTAAATTTACTTTTTTTAGCACATTTTTATATTTGGTAATTCATTTGAAATAGGAATTACTGTACTGTGCTATCAGTTAGTTGAATATTATCTTTTTTTTTTTTAATTCAAGACATAGGTGTTCACAAGGCTTATTAATTATGGGCTTCCATTACTCTCTCTAAAAATTACAGTATTCATTAGAATCTCAATGAATCTCTCTCAATCCTTGAACCTTTAATATTTCAGCATAAGAGACACAAAGTATTATCTGATCTGCCAGACATGATAGGCAGCTGCTTTATAAATCTTACATAGATCAATAAGAAAAAATTATGGAGTGTTATCTCTTTTACTTCTTAAGATTTATTTTTATTGTTTTTGACAGAGAGAAGAGACAGAAAGAGACAGAGAGAAGGAGGAGGGCCCAGAGCAGTCTCCATATTTGTATGTCATTAGTTTTTTTATACAGTTTCATTCCACAGTTGTGCATGGGGCCACGTAGGGCAGGAAGCAGTTAGGGGGGCCTCCTTCATGGGAAGCATACCTGGGGCAGGAGCCGAATCAGATCCTCCCACATAGGAGGTTTTCCTCGGTGAGAACAAAAGTGAGGGTATACCCCAGTTCAGCATATAGGTCGACATGGGCCAGGACGGGGATTTGATCTTCAGACCTCAGGGCTGCAAGATGAGTGTTCAACCTGCTGAGCCATCCTGGCATCCCTGAGTGTTATCTTTTATAAAATTAGAAGACATTTTCTTCAAGTGACATTATTATAGTAAATATCTCAGAAAAAATAAGTAGTGTTAAAATCTTATTTTTAGAGTTTAATGAAGTTTAATTGATTATAAGCAGTTAGAAATTGGAATAAATCTCAGCAATTTGGTAGAATAAACAGGCAAAATTTAATTTTTCTTGAAATATTTTTAGAATGAAAATGAGTTTAGAAGTATTAAAAAGTGATGGATAATTTTCTAAGATGAACAAATGCCTGGCTTGTCAGCTAAATAATTTTAATATTATTCTAAATTTGAGAATTAATTTACAAAAATACTTGTTCTTATAGATTTGATTTAGCAACATTTCTCAGTAATTACATGCTCTTGTAACCAAGTGCTGTTGTGTATAATAAAACTGGTTACCATAATCATTTTTATTATTATATTTGATATCTAATTAGTTGTTATGATGGTAAATTAATATAAATTTTGGTTAAGGCTTATTAAAATGTCACATACAAGAAAACCTCATGTTTTATACTTCACTTATACATTATGAGTTTACAATAAAGTTTTATTAAGATGTGCTTGAACCAAATTTTAATTTGTATTTACTTTTTCAGTATGAGTTTTGCTATCCATAATAACTGATAAATAACTACAATTTACCATAAGACAGTCTATGTAGCACAATCACCTTGTGGCAGCTATGTAGTAATTTTTATGTTATGTTAATTTTTCTATTAACTTAGATATATATGTGTATAGGTAGAATAATATGTTATAGACATGTACTTTTTAATAAACACAAATAACTTTAGGTAAATAACATACTCTTCATTTCTCCACAATTTAATCATCACCATTGTTTTAATTTGGTCTACCATATATATATAGATTTGAAATATACATGATCCCTGATGTGACTTTGTGACTCCAATTCTAATCTTAGTATTATCAGGTTGTTTTTGTTTCAAAATGCCAAATGTGGAATGTGGTTCCTTAGTACTCTTTCTTTCTGAAAAGACACTGTTCTTCCTGTTTCTTTCTAAAAAGGTAGTCTTATGAAGATTGCATATATATAAATATTTAATCAGATAAAATCAATTTTTATGTGATCTTAATGCATTATAAGTAAAGTTAAATATTCACATAATTTTGAGCATGCAGTACCTTGTATAGATACAATGTCAAACAAAATATTTTTTATGATTTGATTAGTTTTAACTGATGATAAATGTGCTATTAGTGGATCCTCCTGGACCACATATTACCCATTCTGTGCCGTCACCATCACCACCATCCTAGCACTACAACATATATTCTTATACATGGGAAAAATTTTTGCCTCTCTTTAATCACTCTCAGCAATCAGATTTATTAGAAATTATGTGTTATGTTTCCTCCTGACTCTTTTACTTCCAAAAAACATGTGAGAAAAAGGGTGGAGAGGGATTAATCACTTTTGATGAAACTGTTTTATCTTGTATATAAACTATATTTTATAGATGGAAACATTTATTCAATGCCCAGAGCTCAATACCTATTAAAATATTATCCATGATGTATACATGGAAAACAATATGTGCTATACCTGAACATCTAAGCAGATGTTCTTATTGTTTATCCTACTTCTTATTATGAGATACTCATAAACTGTATTCCCTAAGTCATTTGCATATATAGTCTGTTACCTGGTTACATTTCCTATACCAAAGTAAAATATACATGGGTAGAATGTTAATAAATATGCTTTTAAAAACATTTCAGAGCCAAGTTAATTGAGTAGAGTGGAATGGGATTACTACAGGTGAAAAAAATCAACAGCATTATTCATTCATATATTAAAATTAATTCATTTTCTTAGTTTTTGCTCCAGTAAGCAATATAACATTTCCTTTACCTTTTTGAAAAGGCAGATTGTTTCTTATAATAGACTGGGGTAGAAGCAGAGAAAGCAAAACATAAAATAATGAAATAGAAATAAAATCTATTATTACACCTGACTGTAATTTGGTCAAAATTATTGTTTGTTCAGAAAAATTATTGTTTTAATCTGATACAACTTTTAAACTTCAAATACAAATTTAAAGGCTAATTAGAAAATAGTCTCTTATAGGGGACACCAGGATAGCTCAGTTGGTTGACCACTTGTCTTGCAACCCCAGGGTCCAACTGTCAAGTCTGGGTCCTGTTCGCAGCCTCTACGGACCTGTATGCTGAATTGGGGTATGTTTCCCATGTGGGAGGCCCCCAGTTTGGTTCCCACTGGGGTGTGCTTCCATGTGGGAGGCCTCCCAGCTTGCAGGGGCATACCTCCCATGTAGGAGACCTCTGGCCTGGTTCTCATCCTGTGTGGCCTGGTGCCCACCTATGTGGAATGAAACTATGTTGAAAACTGGTGACGTATGACTATGGAGATTGCTCTGGGTCATCCTCCTTCTCTCTCTCTCTCTGTCTCTCTCTGTCAAAACAATAAAATAAATCTTTAACAAAAGGAAAAAAATAATCTCTTATAAACACGATCAAATTTATGTAAGAAATTTTTACCTTTACATAACAGATTATTGATTTGGTTATAAGATCTGATTGAGAAGCCACCAGGTATGATATATATGGTACATAATATATAATTGGTAAAATAAAAATCTAAATTAGCTCCATGTATACTCATTATGATCTATTGACCACCAGCTATTTTGATTTGGAAATCATTGTGTATGGTTTACACTTGGTTATATTAATTTAAGAGTTTGAGTGAGTAAACAGAAAGTATAATTTTAGAGTTCTGATTTTACAATTGAAGCTATTTATTATCAATAATTTTTTTTATAAAACCTTAAGTAAAAGAAGTTTTCAATATTATTATGCATGACTATCAAGACTGAAGAAACACTATGGAAGTATTAAAATCAACATTCTAGTGCACATTAATAACATCATTACTACATATTACTACTTTTTTACCACAGGTAAGTTAAGTCCCTGTTCTTCATTCATTTACAGATAGGAGCAATACCTATTCTACAGCATCATTGAGAATTAACAAATCACCACTCCTCCACACCAAAAATACCTAGTTTATGACCTATATTATGAGAAGGACTCAGTAACAGTTATTCTGCATTGTTCCTGTAATTCACTGACCTAAATATAAAAATTGATATTTATACAACACTAACTGCATACATCAATTAGATGTTTTGGGAATGCTCACTATCTTTTATACTTTATAGGGATGTGTTCATTAATCTCACCAACCACTCTCTAAGGTAAATAACATAATCTTCTATATTACACAGATGATCGATACTTATTTGTAATAGCTATGTTTCATGACATGATTTATAAACTAAGGTATTTACTACTAAATTTGTGGTTTTGCTTTTTAGTTAAGATTTGTATTAATGGATTCTCTATTCTCACTACTGCAGCAGAAAGACCCTGTCCCAACGTGGAGTTAATACTGTATAGGGGCTCTAACAGTCACACTTAAAATAACAGGCCACTGTCCTGGGTCAAGGTTAAAGGCACATTTGGCATTTTTAAGAAAACTGTCTTCTACATTCTAATTAGGTCAAGTTTGTAGGAGATGTTGTTAAACTTTCTTCTTAAAAGATAACCCCATTGTATAAACTGCAACTCTAAATTACCTCAAAGCAACAATTTAATGAGGCATTTTCAAGAATTTTATTTTTGTCACAGCATGATCTTTTCTTTAAAGTTACATCAAAGATGGCATACTATGAACTAGAATTATGGCTTTATCAGGAGGACACATTTGTGGGAAAAAACAACTTTATAGTATTAAAATATTCTGGTCTAGGAGACATCATAAAAAAATTTATGTGAAAAAATGTTTATACTGAAAAAACTTCCAATATATAAATAGAATACATATGGAGGTAAATACATTTTTTGACAATTTATCAATATAATAATTCCATAATGTAAATGCAAGCATGGCATATCAATTTCTCAATGTTATGGTACATATTGCTTTAGAAAAAATAATAAAGAGCTTATACAGGTATTAGAAAAATATTGTTAAGGATTCAAAAAAAGCAAGACATATTCTTCAAAAAACTTAATTGGAGGACTACTAATTGCTATACTATATATAAAACCATAATTCTAGGTTCAGACAAAATATATACCTATATTTTATTTTATTAAGTTATGTATATAAGAATCAAGTATTTAATTTACAATATGTACTAGTCACTGACAATTTTATTAATATGTAATTTATTTAAACAGTTAGGAAATCTAATACCATTTTGTACTTTTATAAGGTAACCAAGGCCTAGAGAGGATGATACATTTCTATGAGTAAAAGATAGATTAGTAATCTACTGAAACGTGACAGATTTCAATGCATATGTCATTATTATTACAGTTCTTTATCTCTGGTTGATATTTCATTGAAGAATTTAAACTTTATGGATTAAATTTTTAATTAATTTATGACATAATTTTTAAATGGTACTTATTTAGTAATTTGTACTTGACAAATAGTAAATTTGCATAATATATTCAAAGAGTAGAATATCAAATTAACAAACTGTCTACATGCCTTTTTAAACAGTTACTAAGTTTTGATACTATGTGGAAAAAATAGGTAGAATTACACAATTTTGAAAACTTCAGGCAAAACCAAAAATCATGTCATATATCATGGATTTGTAAATTACCTCTATCAGTGGATATCAGGTATTACTCTGCTAAGCATCTAACAAATTGTCCTACATAAAAATCAAAAGAGTTCATAAAATATGAAATAAGTCTATATGCAACAATACAAAAAGAGATTTTGATCGTACATCCCCATGACCATTTTCTAACTACCAATTTGTACTTCTTAATCCCTGCTCCTATTTCACCCACCCTCAACTTTTCTCTCAGCTGGCAACCATCAAAGTGTTCTCTGTGTCTATGAGCTTGGTTTTGTTTTGTACATGTGCTTTTTTTTTTTCTTTTTTTTCTTTTTCCTTCATATTTTACTATAAAGGTACCATTAACAATCACGTAGAATTGAAGGACAGGTAAAGCGTTTCCAGTGTGGCCCAAAAGGAAAGCCAAAAGGTTGGTTTCCCCGGGACACATTGAAAGAAGAATTGTGTTGGGCCAAATATAAAATATACTAACACTAATGATAGCTGATGAGCTAGAAAACAAATTGCAAAAAAATCTCATGTTTTAAGAAAGTATATGAATTTGTTTTGGGCCCCATTCAAAGCCATCCTGGGCCTCATTCAAAACTGTCCTGGGTTGCATGTGCTTGTGGCCCGCAGGTTGGGCACGCTTGAGCGAAAGGAATTCATCACCACCAAACCAGTATCATGGAAAATGTTAGAGGGACTTCTTTAAGAAAAAGAAAGAAGATTTTAAAAGTTATTAATAAAATCTCAGTACTTTTTCCTGCAGCGATAGAACACTAATACACATGCTTAGTTACTCTCTTCTAGGTCCATCCTTTCTCTTATGTCCTATATTTCATCATATAGGCAACACTTTAACATGTTTAATGTATATTTTGAATTGTAAGCATCCAAATTAAATAAGTAATGTTTAATTAAATAATGTAAATTTAATTTACATAAACAAATTAAGGCTTTGGACCTTATTTTCTTTCAGATTTTAACAATGACTTATGCTTATTTGTGTTTATGGGCTATTGCATTTGCAAATTCTGCATAGTTTATGGATTAACCACATTTTATTTTTCCATTCCCCCTTACGATAGTCTTTAATAGCTTCATTTCTTCACAAACACAAACAATATTGTGAATAACATGCATGCACATGACTAATGATATGCTGTTAAATACATTAATAATTTATCTAAGTCCTCAGATAATGAAAGCTCCACTTCCCTTATTTTTAACACTTTATACAACCACATGATGCATTTTATTTAATTTTGCTCATATGTATAAACTTTAATCACACCATTGTTTTAAAAGACATTTCTTTGATTTTCTAACGTTCACAAACTTAACTATGTTTTTCTCATCTACGATCCTTCTGCTCATATTTTTTGCCTATTTTCCTTTACCTTTTTCTAAAAATTTTGATATTTAGAACTTTCTTGGATATTTTAATTGTTAATAGCAAACTTATTTTTTGAGTCATAATGTTTACTATCTTTATGAAGATATAACTCATACAATAAAATTTACCAGTTTTCAATACTAAAATTGTAATATTGCTGGAGAATATATTTTTTCATGTAAGTGTACATGCAGTGGTATTTTCTTGTCAATAAATAAATCCTATAGCAACTTACTTAGATACACTGATGAAGGTAGCTTAGAATAACAGAGCTTTATTATTTTGAAAACTTTAACATATCCATATTGTGGCAGCTGGTGTTAGAAAAAGGAAAAGTGAAGATATTCTAGGCATAATTGTTTTTTGTTTTTTAAAGTTTTACTGAGGTATATTTTAAGTATCACACATAACCATTTCTCATGAGCGATTCAAGAATTTATAGTTACTTTTCTGAATGATTATACCATCACCATAAATCAGTTTCAGAATACAGTATTTTTGTCCCATCTTGCCCAGATCCAGGCAACCACTAATCTACTTTTGTCTCTTTCTTGCCATTTGTGGACATTTTCTATAAATCCATTGATAGAATACGTTGTCCCGTCTCTAACTTCTTATATTTAGCATAATGTCTTAAGGTTGATTCACGAGGCAGCACATATCACTAGCCTGTGATTTTTATTTTGACTAGTGTTTTATGCTATGGATATACTACCTATTGTCTAACCGTAAAGCAGGTGATACACATTTGTAGTTGTTTATTGTGCTTGTAGTTTTTTCTATTATGAATAATGCTGCTGTAAACATTTTCATGCAAATCTTTTTGTAGACACATGTTTTCATTTATCTTTGACAGATACCTCTGAATGGAATTACTGGATCTTATGGTAGTTTTATTTTTAAGTTTTGGACAAACTGACAAAATATTTTTCAAAGTGGTTGCTCTATTTTACGTTCCCATCAACAATGGATAAGGATTCTGTTTCTCCACATTCTTGCCAACATGTGTTATTGTTTGTCTTTTTTATTATAGCCATCCTCATAAGTATGAAATATTTTGTAGTTTAACTACATTTTCTTATTGACTAATGATGTACATGTTTTATTTTGAAATGTTATAAATAGCTAATGTTTTGTTTTATGCATTAAAGCATACTGTCCATTTATAATACCATCTACCTGGTAAATTGACCAAGATAATTATTTTGAGTCATAGTATGTGGATGAGTAAGACCAATTTTGTCTATATACTAATAACGATCACTTCAAAGTGGACAGGCAACATGTTAAAAAATATTTGAAATTAATAAATAATACTGCAGCTCTGTAGTTAAGTATTAAATATTGTATACATTCCAGAAACTACTATCCTAAATTAAAATGAACAGCCTGTGTTACTACTGAAAATAAAACAAAATGTCTAGTTTTCTGAGAATTATATAAAGTTAAATTATTTCGTATTCTGATGGTATCAACTTAGATAGTTAAGAAAAATGTTCTACAGTGTCTTCTTTTCCATTTGGATCTGGGTTAAAGTTACCCAAAAGAGAACCTTTGCACAATATTTTTAAGGTTAAGTAAACATCAGCTATCACTTCTTGAGGATTTCATGATTATACAAAGATCTGATTTATAGGGCATAATTTATAGGGCCATAAAATATAACCTCTTGAAATATTTGTTCCAGAAAGACATTATTTGTTCCTCCAGTGGACCAAAACCTGTATGTTAACCTTTGCCTCTACAGAGTAGTATAATAATTAATTAAATAGAAAGTCTAAACCAGCTTTGTCCTGAAAGAAAACCTCTTTGCCTGTTTCCCTAAAACAAATCCTTAACTCAATATATAAATATACTCAACAAACAATAAAGCACACACTTATTTTAGCATATACTTATTTCCTTTGCCTTTCATTTCCAGGCAGTTGTCTGTTATCTTTCAGAATTTCTAGTTTAATAAATTCTGTCCTCTCTCTCCACTTGCTCTGATAATCTTATAGAGATAATTTTACTTTCTCTTACTTCCCATATCATATCAATTCCTTCTCAAATTTACTTATATTATTGCTTAAATAATTTTTCTAGAATACACTCAAAAGGAGATTTTTGTAAATTTTCTTAGTGTTTCTTTTCATATGATTTTGTTCACGGTCATTTTTAAATGACCATTTTACTCTATAATTCTTTTTTTTTTAGGATTTTTTATTGTTGTTGTTTTTTTGACAGAGACAGAGACAGAGAGGAAGTGGGGAGACCCAGAGCAATCGTCATAGTTGTATGTACTCAGTTTTCCACATAGGTTTGTTCCACACAGGTGGGTGGGAGCCAGACAGAGCAGGAACTGGGCTCAGGTGGGGCCTCCAGCATAGGAAGCACACTCCAGTTCAGCATATGGGTTCACACAGGCCAGGGCCAGGATTTAATCCTCAGTCCCCAGGGCTGCAAAGCGAGTGCTTAACCTGCTGAGCCATCCCGGCTTCCCCACTATATAATTCTAAGTTTAATTTTATTTCAGGCAATATATATAAAATAATACTCTATTTTGTTTTTTATTTCCAGTCAGCATTATTATACTTATTCTTGATACTTCTTTTTTTTTGTGACAAGCATTTATCCCTCTAGAAAGTTTTAAGATTTTATCTTATCACTAATGTGTCAGAATTTACTTTAATCTAGTTAGCTCCCTGCTGAGTTGTACTCATTGCTCACACCAGACAAACGTAAAAAAAATAAAAGTAGGAAAGAAATATTTACAGAAAAAAATGATTACCGTATAATTTCTCAGAATAAACAATGTAGCACTTAGATGGAAAGTTCTCAGTGAATGCCAAATCTTTTACATAAGTACACACAAATACACACCAATACACACACATCTACCTGTTATCAAGTTTTTCTCTTCATTTTAAATAAAGGTATTGTCTATCATTAACTTAATCAATTTATTAATACTTCTAGTGATAAGGAGGTGTTACAGGAAGGATAAAGAAATATAACTTTGGCATTACTTATATTGTCACACTACTTCTCTTTGTAATATCCTGGAGCCAAATATGTTGAGTAGACTTTTTTATTTTTTATGTTTTATTTTTTTGATATTCAATGATGAACAAATAACATTCAATGATGATGTCAGATGTTTTATAGTAGAGGTTCCTAGGTTAAAGCAGAAGGCCCTTTACACCTTGAAAAAATTCCAATTGTAGTATTCTATTTTTAATATTTGACAAGTTAAATAGGCAGTAAATTGATTAAATAAATCCTTTCTTTTCCCAACAATACCTACACTTAGAGCTTTGTAAATCTAATGCCCTCCTCTCCTGTCTTGGGGCAGATATTGAGGTGAGATCACGCCAATGAACCTGCTTTGAAGAGAGAAATGAACACAAATCAGTTTAACATGGACAGAAATATTATTCTCTTTGTATTCATTAAAAAAACCTCAAGACCTTTGGTGGCATTTCTCTGAAATAATGAAGTATCATTATTCTTCTATGTTTAAAGTCCTCTTCTCATCTCTTGCCCACTGCTCTCAAACATCTCAATCCTCCAGATTCTTTCTAATCCATGCAATGTAGCTTTTATGTTTCTCTACCACTACTTCCTCCTAGACTTTTATTATATGATTAAATTTGTTTTCTTTTTATTTTAACACTTTGTTTTATTTTCCAGATTTGAAATTTCTATCCTTTTTCTTACCTTCCTCATTCTTTTATCACTGAAGCTCAAAATATGCATACTGATAGTAGAGCACCTCTTACTTAACTGTGATTGAAAGACCCTGTGGTAGGACACTTCTTGAACAGTTAGCAGCTTCCTATTATATACTGAAGTATGACAAACTATATACACGAAACAAATATATAATTGAATCTATATTTATAATAGGTAAGTTATTTTTATCTGTTGTAGTGTAAATTATTTTTCAGAGAAATTTAGTTATTAGCATTTGGTAAACTTGTATTATAATCTTTAAAAGAAAAAATCTATCATAGACCAATTCAAAATTATATTTTCATCTTAATTTTATAGTGTAATTCTACATCTTACTGGGCAGGCTCTTGCTATAGTAGAACAAAATAGCTAACTAACATAATCATTGTGTGACTAGATAACAAAGCCAGAAGTCATGAGATTCTTAACTGGTTGCCCAGACTTAATCTCATAAACATATAGTAGTAGAAAATATGCAAAGCCTCATATCAAGTTTTATCCAAGGAAACAGTTGGGACCCATTTTCTTTTGAGTAATTAATATTGTGACATATAAATTAGGAAAAATTAGGTCTTTTGGTACAGTCAAAAGGCAGAAGGAGAAAACATAGGAAAACAACAGAAGTAAATATAGAGAGCAGAATACAATGAACAATGTATGAGTGTGCAAAGAAAAGAAAAAGTTGTTGATTTGCGTTAGTAAATGCTTAGCTTCTTTGTAACACATGTCTGACAGAACCGGAACTGAAGGCTGTGTTTAAGCTTCCAAAGTCTTTGAGACTACTATCACAGTGCTCATGACCCAGGCATGTGAGGACAGATTGGTTCTTCTGGAAGACTTTTGCCTCTCATAAGGCTAATCAGAATTTCAAAATCCTTTGGAAATTTTGCCCTAAGAACACTTAATAGAAATGATTATTTTGCCCTAAGAACACTTTGTTGAAGAGAAATCAGTGTGTGGTTTCTGAATGTTCAAATTTCAATATTCAGTGCGAAAAAATATATATAAAACATTCTTTTGATCAAAAAAGAAAGCAGGAGAAGCAATTTGCACATGCCATCCTTAGGGATTCAACAGTCCACAGGCAGATGGAGGGAGCCACGTGCCTCCAGTAAGTTTTCAGGACTGCCACTGGTGAGTTAAAATGACCATCAAAGTTGCAATTTCACACCCCCGGAAACCATTTCAATTCATATCAAAGGAAAAACTCGCCTGGCATCCTAATACCAATTGCCTGAACTTTCAGATCTACTTAGGTAAATGAGGAAAGATTATATACAAAAGTAAGACTTCAAATGAACAAAACCCATAGGTGGGGGTTGCGGAGGAAGAGAGAGAGGGAGAAAGAGGCTAAAAATTTATACACAGTCCTTCAGTAAATTTATTTCTTTTTCTTCCTCTCTTATTTTTTATTTTTATTTTCAGTAAATTTCTTCAGAAAGCAAACTGACTGATTTTCAGTTTAAGTAAAATGTGAAAATGTAGCAGTTTGTCAAAATGCCTGCTTTTATGTTGAAAAGATTCTGCTACACAAATTATCAAAATGAGGTTTGAGTGTGGTGGCTTTCTTCTTTTAGTTACAGAGCACTTAGAGGAAGTGATTCTACTCATAATAAGGCAAGCGCCTTCTGAGAGAAGTGAAAGATCAATTATATTCAGTTCAGTGCTAATAAAATAAAGCTTAATCCATTTTTTTCATTTATAGTTTTAAAAAACAAGTTACAATTGTACATCCATATACATATCAATTGTGTATTTGTGTTTGATTTTTAATCTTATTATGGACTGACATTTTATTTTTATTCAGTTGTTACAATAAAACGTTATTATCTGCATGATGTTGAAACTGTCCCTGGTTTGACCGATGGAAGCCTATTCAAGCTGTCTTGTGTATTGTTTTGACATTTCAAGTATGTATATATGAATCATCTATATATAATCACAAAGATGTATATATCTTATATATCTATATAGATATATAATTATACATACATGAACATATGTATAGGCATATATATTTTTGTGTTATTAAATTATAAGTTTATTCTGATACTACTAATGTCAATCTAAACTTCTGCAATTATTTCTCCCACAGTGAAAAACTTGTCTCCAAAAAATATTAATATAGTTACCTGCTGGCTAAAAATAGTTTCATGGGGAAGCTCTGATGGCTCAGTGGGTTAAGCTCTCACTTTGCAGCCCTGGGGACTGAGGATCAAATCCCGGCCCTGTCCTGTGCAGACCCATATGCTGAACTAGGGAGTGCCCCCAGTTCGGTTCTCACCGGGGTGAGACCCCGGCCCAATTCCTGCCCTGTGCAGCCCTGCACCCACCTGTGGAATGAAACTATGTGGAAAAACCAATGATATGCAACTATGGAGACTACTCTGGGCCCTCCCTCTTCTCTCTGTTTCTGTCTCTGTATCTCTCTCTCTCTCTCTGTCAAAAACAATAAAAATAAATATTTAAAAATAGTTTCAGAAGTGTTACATCAACACTACTACAAACTAGTAAGTCTAGATCAAAATATATATGAGGTTCTTTGTTTTAAGTGAGGGCTGACATTACATGTCAATGTTACTTGTATTTATTTGTTTCTTCATAGTTTTTATATTATCCACTTGATATGCAATGATTCATTTGGATCTTTATTTTTATATTCAGTTTTAATTATTTTTCTTTTATTCTTTGTTAATTTATATTGTTAAAATCTATAGATTAATAACATGATTTAGAAATTAGAAGCTCCTTCTATGTCATTATATCTCCCACCGCCCTGCTGATCATTCCCTTTAGATTCAATTTATGCCTTCTGGTTTATCATTCCTGTGCTTATTTTTGACAAAGTAATTCTTTAAAATGAGGCAGTACACTATTTCTACTGCTTTGTACTTTTCTCTTTATTACCTAAAAATATACTCTTTTTTTTGTTGTTGTTAAATTTGTTGGGGTGACATTGGTCGGCAACATAGTTTTCAGGTGTACAACTCTACATTACATTATCTATGCATCGCATTATATGCTTACCACCCAGAATCAGCTCCCCTTCCATCACCGTATATCTGGTGCCCACTCCCCCTTCCCCATCTCACTCTCCCTCCCCTCTACCCCTTAATAATAAATGGATAGCTTTGTTTTCCTTTTCTTTCAATTAGTGCATTGCACTAAATTATATGAATGTACCTTAGTTTATTTAGATATAGTTTGTATGTTGTGGGAGACAGCCAGCAGGCTTGGGGAGGTGGAAAGCAAAGGGTGCTTTTATACCACTTGACCCTGGCCTAACCAGGCTTAGAGATGGGACAAGTGAGCTGGTTTCATGTCTCCTGCTTATTCCCCATTAACTGGTTGAAAGGTTTGAGAGCAACATGTTCTTCCTCATGCAGTCATGAATAGAGAGATAAATCAGGTTTGTGCGAAACCTGCGATAGAGACACAAGGTGTTTCTTACGGTTGCCATGAGCTAGCTCTGTGTGAACGGACAAGGAAACACAAGGTGTTCCTCTTTCTCTTGGCATATTCCCTGAAGAGTCAATGGCAGGGTAGATAGTTTGGTAAGAAGCAAATGTACTCGTTTCCAAAGGATCTGAAATCAACAGTAAAGGTCAAGTGCTGAACTATATGATTTATGAGTAACTGCTTCTTTGTGCAGGTGGGTAGGAGAGTCAGTTGTTGCTTGAGTGTGTACGTTAGGTTACTAGGATGTTAGTTTATTTCCCCTTGGAGAAATGTATAAAAGCTGATGCTCTAATAAACTCGGGGCTGCAGTTGTATTTTGCAGACCCCCCAATCCCATCTTTGTGTTTGTCTGTCTTTTAATCCTCACTCCCCCTTTCAGGCAGTTCGTGAACGACAGGCCGAACCTGTCATAAGTGGTGCCCAAACAGGGACCTGAAAACGGGGGATTAAGTGAAGGACTCCCCACCGAGCCTTAAGAGAAGACGGTGCGCACCGGTAAGTAAATAGAGTGTGGAGTAATCTCTGTAAATATGGGACAAAATAATAGTAAAGAATTGTATATACAAATGGTAAAGAGTATGCTAAAAGCTAGAGAAACTAAAGTAACTGAAAGACAAATAGAAAAATTTTTTATTTACATAGAGGATTTCTGTCCCTGGTTTCCAGAGGATGGATCTGTAAGTTCACAAACTTGGGAAAAAGTAAGTGAGCAACTTAAAAATTATTATACAACTTATGGAGCAGAAAAGGTACCAATGGAGACTCTTTCTCTCTGGAATTTATTTCGGGATACTTTAGATCCATCCCATGAGCTTAAAAGAATCGTTCAACATCTGCCTGTGAAGGATATACAATCAGATCCTTTGGCACCTCCGTTAAAGGAGGATAAAGAAATTTGGCCTCCTTTGCAAAACCTAATGGCAAATAAACTTTCAAAAGAAGAGGCCCAAGATTTAGAGAAAGAAGCCATACACTGGCCAGCTGCACC
>PVKE010030212.1:0-19777 GCA_004027555.1 Craseonycteris thonglongyai
AAAAACAAAAAACCAATGACCTTCTAATAAATCAGCCAAAGTAACTGATTTACACTGTTTAAAATGCTCACCCACGATACCTAAAATTTACCAGCTGAGGGAGAGCACTGTGCAGTGAAGTCTAGGCCATGTACACTCCCTCATGTCTCCCATAAGCCATCCTGAAAGAAACAAGATCGTCTTGTAAACTCTTCTTTAGACAGATATAAGTTCATACGTTAACAGATAATTGTCAAGTAGTTATGAGAGAGACTGTCTTGTGGAAATATGAACAATGACTCAAAGAGGTAATGATGGCCTCTGAAACTGATCAGGAGCAGTAACAAGGGGGGAGGGGGAGAGAAGAAAATCACAATGATTATGCATGACTGACAGCCCAGACTTTCACAAGGGACACGGGAGGGTCCAGAGTTCTGCTTCAAGGTGGTCAGGCCAGTGTAGGGGAACTTGAACGAGACTGATATTAGTCCAATGGGGCAGAAAAGCCCCTCTGTCCTCAATAGCTATGCAGGGGACCCCACATGCAAGAGTGCAATGGGTCTCAGATGACTGAGCAGAGTGCTGTAGAGCTAAGAAAAATCCTGTGTTAGGTTTAATTTCTCAGCTGACCAAACTGGACCCTGTATTTAGTGTATAGGCATCTAATTTTTCTGCCTAATACAATTAATCACCTGCTAAGTCCCCACAAGTAGTTATTCTGAACTCAAAACACCTAGCTGAGTGTGTTTTCTTATTAACAGTTGGCTACTATGAGTACCTCTATACTATGGGCTATTTTTTTTTTTAAGCATAATCCTAATTTAAAATACATTATTTTTGGCCCTATGAGCCATAAGATAACTGGGGGTATTGCACACTTGTGTTAATTCTGATGAGATTAATCATTCCAGAAACAAGTCATTTAAAAAAATGTACATATGCTATGAAAGATTCTCCAAAAGAATGAATGTTTGAAAACGATGTAGATACTCAAAAGACCACCCCAGCACTTGCATTTGAACTTCAAGCATCAACTCATGCTCTGCACCTTGGAGTGGAATGATCTGGCCCATCTGCCAATGCAGAAACCCACATGATTGGAGTTACAAGGCTGAGCCAGTTGAGTACAATACAGAGAGAAAGTAAAGTTTTTGCAGTTACTTCTATAAACAGTCATTATGCCTGCCAATCAAATCCTTTAAACTGTTCCAGTCCATTTCATTATTACATTTTATTTTAACATCAAAATGAGTACAAGGAGCAGAGTGAGAAAAAATAGGAAAGGAAAGTTATTCATTAGGAAACAAAGTGCTGATGTACCTAGAGTCTTAGTTCAGAAAATAGTATTGTCTAGACTTGAGCTCAGATGAAAGGGCCTCAGATTCATAAATTCTGGCAGCAGATGTGCTGGCCGGAGCAGCAGGCTGGGAATGTCAGCAGGGCCTGCAGAAACTGTGAGACCCAGGATAAGCAGCCGGCCCTTCTGGCTGACAGCTCAATGTGAAACGAGAAACTCGCCTCCACCCGGCTTCCGCGACATGGGTGTCAGCATCAGAAAAGGCCCCATCACACAGCTCATACAAGCGCAGTCTGATGGACACAGAGCCTGACCTTGCTTCCCCGGGAGACTATCCCTCCAGGTCATGGGTGAGGGATACTGGCAAGGGTCACCGAGAGGGTCGGGCACGTCCAGCTGCTTGCTCACAATCCAACTCCTAATCAACAGGACTCAGCCTCGAGGGGTTGTCATGCCAGGCCTTTCTTTCACTAGCACTCAGTGAACAAGCAAAAAGCAAAGCACGGGGAAAATCTGCTTTTTAAAGATCCAAAGCTGTATAGAAAGAAAAAAAATGAAGAAAAGGATGAAAGCAAGTGTCTGGCTGGGATGGGTGGGCTAAACAAAACCTGGTTGTGTTGGGCCGCATCTGAGGTCTTTATTGCAGAGACCAAAAGAGCTCTACTTAAAGTGCTACAAAGAAAGGGGATGATAGAGGATGGATGGATGGACAGATGGACAAATGGACGGATGGATGGATGGATGGATAGATGGATGGATGGATGGATAGGGGATGGATGGATGCATGCATGCATACATAGATGCATGGATGGATGATGGATGGCTGCACAGATAGATGGGTAACTACGTAGATCAACAGAAGATACTATATTTAGGTCTATAGTTATGCCTTTACATTTATAAATATATCTGTATTACAGCTTTTTCTCTTCTTACATGTGTAACCATGGTTGAGGTACACACCACCTTAGGCAGTGTGCACACAGACCCCACTGTTACGTAATCATAATTGGTTAACTTCCCATTGATTGCATCAGAATGAAATCCTGCCTTATGGCCTTCTGTGATAGGCGGAATCCTGCAATGGCTCTGTAGGTCCACATCGGACCCCCTGGTTTATTGGGTAGCTGGAAGCTGCTTAGATTCAGGGCAAGGGGAGTGACATATCCTGCCTTTGGACAAAGGGTCCTCAGCTGCATTGCACTGTGCCTTTAGCAGGTGCTTCAATGTCAAAGCTATTAAGACCCATTATTATTTTGTTTCTTCCCTCAGTCCTCTCTCTTCTCATTGCCCATGCCGGCCTCCTTCCTCTGCACCCAGCTCTCCCTCTCATTATATTTATCATCAGTGACTACTAGCTGGCCTGGAAGTGGAGCTGTCACGCTGAGCCTGCAAAGGCAGCAAGCAGTGCATGAGCCCGTCCAGAGGAAGAGAAGTCAGACCTGGTGGTCATCCTTCTAGGTGGAAAAAAAGAGATACGGTATGTCTTTCATCCATTTGTCCAAACCAATTACACACATGGACATTATTTCTGATACATTTGTCCTATCTGTAGCCATCATAGCAAAAGAAAAGAAAAAGTGAATCAGATATAGTCACATGATATTCTATATGCTTGCAAAGGATTCAAAACTAGAGGTTGAATTAATAAATTCTTATATTGAGTCAACAGATCCTTAGGTTAGAGAAAAAAAAAAGTCATATTTATACAGCTGTGCTCTCTAACAATAACAGCAATAGCACAAATGTCGTAATGCTCTATCTAGGAGGTTACCTACATATTTCTATATGCTTGGTTTTCACAAACTTTGAGTGGAAAAAATAGGCACATGAACCTTATCAGTAAAAGTGGTAGTGATGGCAGCTAATATTGTTGAGTGCTTAAAGTGTCCCTAATTGCTTCACATGGATTGTTTTTAAACCTTACAATAACCTTATGAGATAAGAATTATGACTAGAACTCATTTTACAGAAAAGGAAACTGAGGCACAGAGAGGTTAACAGCATGGGCAAAATCTCATGGGGGTCAGTGTGGGGCCAGGCAATCCAATTCCACTTCAACCCCACACCCAACTGTGTCCCATTATTTTTATTGATAATAGACCTGGGTAAGGCATTAATATGAAGCCTCTAGTGGCTTTGTAGACTATAATATAAATGAATGTATACATTTTGTTCAGTTACTTTCATTCCATCCATGTGGTAGGCCAGAGGCATTAGTACCATTTTATAAATGATTAGAAGTGCAGTGAGAAAACAGTGAGAGACTATTCTACAATCAAGATAGGGGCATTTTCGGTCAGGATCTTAGAATTTACAGTTCTAATTTCATGTAAGAGGATTAAATCCATCTTTATGCACTGAAACAGGAAAGAAGGGAAAGGCCAGCTCCTTGTTCTCAAAGCAATAATTACGTAGGAGGAGAAACAAAATGGAAGCAATGAGAGAAGAAAGAACTTGGCATATTGTAATAATGCAGCTTAACTGCGCTCTAAATGACAGACTTTCTGCTACAGCCATTCCCCTGGGTTCCCAAATTTGAAAACAGACTTAAGAAAGAATGTTACTGTGAGAACTTTAATGAGTAGAAAGACTCTTTGATCTTATAAAATCAAAAGAATCAATCACATTCTAACCAAATGTCAATCACTGGATTGCAAAGACTTCTCTGGGTGTCAATGTGAAGAGGAAGCAGAAATATTCTAGCATAGTTCTAGGTAGATCAATACATCTGCTTTGACTCTGAGACATGATTCTATTTCTGGGTCAGAAAGTAATTCATTTGGTCCTCTGGAAAAACTTAACGCAAATCTATCAGAATCAGCATTTATAGGATGGCAAGGGCCTGAGGCAAAGAGAGTTTGGGAGGCGAGTAAAAAAAAAAAAAAGAAGTCAGGGCTGATCATGAGTTCTTCGATGGGAAGTCTTTCACTTTGATCGTTCTAAGGGAAAAAACAAGAGGAAATGAATAATTATCTCCATGAGAAGGGGTCAGGGATGATCTGCTCTCTGAGCAAAGGCAAGGTTAGTGGTTGCTGTCTTTTGGCACCATTAACCATGCTCTTGTTTATGCAGTTTGCGTTCTGACTGCTGAGGAGTTTGAAGCTATTCAGTGAATGTCTTCTGTCATGTTCATTTTCAAAAGGATATAATTTCCCTTCCCCACTGTAACATACCAACTTTCAAAGGAAGCCGCTGTGGGTAGGTGGTGATGGCACAGTGTTTCCTAACTGGTGATTAGCAAATTTATTGCATGATAAACCATTTTCAGCGCCGTTTTGAAAAATAAAAACATGCTTCTTCCTGAGTAATTAGTTGCTCTTTACCACCAACAAACTGTAATTTTTATTCCTTTTACACAAGCCCGTTTATTAGGAGAGAGAGCTAGCAAGCATTTACGCTTTTGTGTTTATACTGCAAAGAAGACATGGCATCGAAAACCTGCTATGAGAATTCTGAATGCTGTTATATTTTAAAATCCACATTAATTATAGATCCACTTATTCTTAGAAAAGACAGGAATTGCAGCAGGGTGGTGGGGAGGTGGGAGGGATTCATGTACAAATTGCCTCCCAAGGACCCCACTGAAATTTCCATAACATTCACCACATGACACTGATGTGTGAAAATTGACATGAGGATTTGAAAATTGGGACCGAGGGAGCCCAAGCATAAAATAACTTCAATTTTTGCGCTCTCTCTTTCTCTCAGAGGAATAGCGCATACGACTGACCAACACAACACAAACAAGCGAAGGGGAAAAAAATCCAGGGAGAAGGATAGGAGTTATTAAGGAGAAAACACACTTCTCACTCACAGAGAGAAAGGATGATCAATGGATTTGGTCACAGAGAAATTCAAGCAGAAAATTGCTGCGGTTTTTTATCTGAACAGCGGAAAGTTTAACCAAAGTAGAATTCTCAAGTCTGTGAAAGGCACATCGACAACTACCTGTGGACAAAGGGATGGCAGGCAGGTCTCTGAACCACAGGAAAGTGGTCCAGCCCTCCAACTTCCTCTTCAGTTACATAATGAGAGGGTGTTTGATTGAGGAGGTGTTGCCTCTGAAATGCTCTAGGTCAAGGCTAACATTCATTACGGCCTCGAAGAGTTTCCAAGCGTATGAGATAAGTAATCTGCTAGATTTCAATGCTTGCCCTTGAATGGCAATAGTATCATAAGGAGTATCCAAAATGAATGTGAAAATGGCACTCAGTCCATGGACAGTCTACCAGCTAAGAGTGACAGATGTAAACACATTACTGACAAAGTGGAAGGGAGCAGCCATTCCTCACCCTGCAAACGTAGTTAAGGAGCAGATCGAATCACACTATTTTGGCAAGTGAGCTTTTGAAGCTTGAGGGAAACAGAAAGGTGAGAAGAAAAACAGAAAACCTTTCATCTACTCAAGCTTTTGGCTGTCCTGGGTTACTTTAAATGCAGGAAAATGGAGAACGTCATAGCTTGAGCTGCATGGTTTTGAGTGAGAAGTAGTGGCCCACACCTGGAGAATGACTTCAAAGAAGGTCACTTCCAGCATCAAGATTTTCAGACCCACTGGAACAAACAGAAATGTTCCATGTGAACATCCATCTACTGTTCCTCTAAGAGGAAATAGAGTAAACAATTTGACTTTCCTCTAAAAAAAGCTTACAAAGTTTGAATACTATAATACAGTATAACAGCAGATGTGAAACAAACAAAAAAATAGAACTTTAAAGCCCTCAGCCCTTGGTAGTTCTATGACTTTAGGTGAATTAATTTTCCCCAAAGCTCATTTTATTCAACTATAAAACTAAGAAAAAAGGGGGAAAAATCTAAGATTGCTGAAAGAAACAAATGAGAAGAGATATGGAAGATTTACATCCTGTAGTAAGCACTGAATAAATATTATCCAATAGTATGTTATGTTATAACTTTTGCAATTATGCTTCAAGCAACCTAACCAATAAAAACCCTTAAATGTGAACAGTAGAGTTTGTACAATCTTTTTATATCTATTTCCCTCACTCCCACTTGATTCTTATATTAATTAGCATAAATCTAGTTTCTATAACCAATAAATCTTGAAACTTCAGTGACTTAACATATAAAAAAAAAATGTAAGCTTACTCTTGTAAAGGTCTAACACAAGTGGTTCTGGTTGGGACACAGTCTTTTTCATGGTGACCTGGGGACCAAGACACCTAATGTGTGATTTTGTGTTTTCTAGGGTCTCGAAAATGTCTACATTCAGCTGGCATTTGGGGAACCAGTAAGGGGGATCGCTCGGGATAGTGGAAGGTTATGAGTCACACCCTCCCACTTTCATGCCATTGGCTACAAGTCGCCTGGCCCCATTGAACCAAACAGAAGAACGTGAGCTGTCATGGGAGCTCTGTGCCCAGCAGAAAAACTACCTCTGCCCAAATCTTCCCCAACAAGCCCAAGACTATACAAAGTAATTGCACCCCCTCCTTTTATTTACAAGACTAGAACTCAGAACAGTTAAGATGGCATCCGTGAAATCAGAAAAGACTCAAACCTACTCTCTGAAACCCTACCTAGTAGCTCATTAATTTTTCTTCCATACCCCTCAGTGTCGCAGGAAGTGTAGAGATGGCTTGAAAGAGAAAGGTGACATAAGGGAAGGTGATCAGAGCTCTGGTTTGAGCTTCAGTTTCACTCTTCTCCTCCACCTTCAGGCCACCTGGGTCACTCTAGCCAAGAGAGAGCAGGGCATGACAGACCCTTTCCCAGTAGCAGTTTTAAGGACCGAAAGTCTGCCCTATCCTATGTCTGTAGCAGCTGTGATTAATAAAAGGGTAGAGAAAGCTGACTTGCTAGGAGAGGACAGGGGTTCACCCCCAAAAAGGACTGGAACCAGCTCACATGTTGATTAGGTGGCGACCTCCTCTTTAGTTCTCTTGTTCAGGAGAAGAGCTACTCTTCATCCCCCGCACATCACAGTAGAGAAGTTAAGACCCGGCTTGCTGTACACCCTTGTCTCCCAGAACTGTCCACAGAGGAAGGACAGAGCTTCTTGAGTTTTCTAGAGGCTTAGAGATCGACCAGGTGTCCTTTAAAAATGTACTAGGAAATTGCAAGCCTGTGGCCGGAAAGGTCTCATTTATCATCTCAGATGGCTTTAGGGCCAAGAAGAAAAAAAAAGAGGGCAAAGAAATCTCACAAGATTGTGCATGAGAGTCATTCCTTTATCTCAGAATGGAGCTGAATAAATATTCAGATGGTGTAAGACAAAAGGCAACCGAAGTTTACTACTAAAGGCTCTAAATTCTTTTGCCCAAAAGACAGTTATTTTCTTTCACCTCAAACAACTTCAGGATATTGCCCCGGGGCCGTGGGAGTATTTTGTTATTTTCTGTGTGAAATATTATATTCCCTGGCGGACGTGGGGGAGATTGTATTACTGTCCACCGACTCCCTGAGCTGACACAGGGAGCAGTGCTGGTGACCTCAACGTTCAGAGTTGCATCCAAATGTGGGGGCTGTTCTGCCAAAGGATCAAGGAAAAGGCCAGAGCCTGGATGAGGCCACCAAACGTCAATGAGGCACCGGAGCATCTGCGAGCTCTGCAGGGTAGGGATGGGCAGGTCCCGGTCCACTTCCACACATGCTGTTACAGTCTATGGGGTCAGAGGAGCTGCTTGGCACCGGGAACTGAAACAACCCTCCTAATTCATGCCACTTGCCCACCAGTGAATCAGGTGAAATATGGCTCAGTCTCCACTGAGTTTTTCCCCTGCTCTTTCATATAAATAAAACTCTGTCTGCTGGTGAAAATGAGCTGGCAGGAGAACACAGAAAGATCTAGAATTTCTATTTTTTCAACCACCTTTAGAGCCCTGATACATCTCAGAGGCACAAGAACTTCTCGGGGAGGGACAGATGCTTTGAGAAGAGAGTTATGGTATCAAATTTCAGCAGAATGACTCTCCTCTGGGCTCATTTATTTTTTACTTTGTGCTACGTTAGGTCTGTGATTTTCCCTAAGATGATGATCTACAAGGCTGGCTGTTTGCATGCTCTGGATCTCATTTATTAGGAAGTGAAGTATGTAATGGTGAAAAATAGCTCCATGGGTTCCCTCTTTCTCTGGGGTATCTCCACTCTCGCACGGCTCACTGCACACACAGTCAGTGCCACGGAAATAAATGGCAGGGCAACAGAGCTGGGGATGTGCAGCATGGGAGACCCCCCTACCCACACATGCTAGAAGCCTCGGACAGCCCACCCCCATCCTCTGTGCAGAGGATTTAGGCTTGGGAAGGAGCTGGGGGTCATTAGGATAGTGCCTGCAAAGACATGTGTGAGCCCCACATCCAGTCATTTATTTTCTTGAAGGAGTGTGTGTGTGTGTGTGTGTGTGTGTGTGTGTGTGTGTGTGTGTGTTTGAGGCTCACAGGGCTGATGGGGCAAAGCTGACTTCGCCTCCCAGTCTGCCAGACGCCCTTTCTCAGGTCACCTTGAGGACTCACCAGTCATGAGTGGAAAAGCCCTCAGAGCAGAAAAAGGTTTTGGAGACGTAGTGGGAAGAAGAGACTTAGAGTTTGATATTTCCCCAAAAAAATCTTTATAGAGTGCATAAATAATTTATACTCCTGCATTTCCAGCTATGTAAGAAACGCCATTCTTCATGGCTTCTCACAACTCTTGTCACTCCTGTTGTAACAGATATTCTGGAACCTGGAGATAGTTAAATGGCTCCTCAAAGCCCCATAGTAGGTCCGGAGCCAAACTACGAGAAAATTCTGTGCACAGTCTGTTCTCCACATGGCAGAGCTCTTGGCCTTTCTGGCCATGTTATTGCTATTGATCAACACTAATGTACTTTCACTGTGTGTTCTGAGCACTAGGCAAGAAATGCTTTCCAGGAAGGACAAAATGTGTTATGATAGAGATAACTAGTGTGTTCTGATGAAATCCGGGAAAGTTGGAACCATACACATGCAGAAAAGATAGGTTTCGAGAGCAGGAGGGATATGGGGCCTGAGACACGCATGCCCATCACTGGGTGAGGCATTGTGTAGCGCTTGACTCACTCAGCTTCACAGGACCTCGGAGATGCCGCGGGACACTAGTATGCGCGCATCGCCCAAGAGGAAACAGGAGCTCGGGGAAAGGAACTAATTTGCTGAAATCCCCGCAGCTCATCAATGAGAGAACCATAATGTCCACCCATGCTAGGATAACACAATTCCCGGCGGGACTGCAGATGTGACTACGGATGGGAGAGACCAGGACACTGACCTGAGCATAAAGGCACTGACGATTCCGCCACAGACAATTACTTAGCTACAAGTTCAGTTCTACACTCTACCTCACAATGAACGTGGCAGGCTTGGGATTCAAACACAGTATCGCCCCACTTTTCCAAACCCACTGTGTGTTCTTCTTACTGATCTGTTCATTTAATGGGGGTGGGGGGATAGAGATCATCTATCTTTAATTTTAACATTTTCTGTTGAAATCTGTCTAATACAGTTCTGTTTCACTACCTGCAGATCTCTTCTAGCTTTACGGATCATCCCCATAATATTAATAGTTTTCACCCTAAACATTGTACTTCAGTTACTGCTGGTATAAATAGCTTTTTAATTTACTTTTACGATTATTATAAGATTGGTATTTTGTGTTTTGTTTTTTTTGGTTTGTTTGCAAGCATTGTCTCTTAACTTTTTTTTTTTTTAGGTGAGATAATATTTAAAGATATAATAGCTGTGGATTTTCGAGATCCTGAGAAGAATTTTTAATAAATAGATTCAGAAATCACAGTGTATCACAAGCAAGTAAATGATAAACAACTATAACTACACATCTCATACTGAATAATTATTAAACAACTCTTACTCTCCAAGTCAATGTGTAAGTCATTCCTCCATTAAAGTTGCCCCATAAGAAAACACTTAGAATACCTATGTCTGAGAAAGGTGGTATGTGCAAAATATATCATACTAAACGATAAAGAAACAAATAACATGACTTAGGTATAAAAAATGAGGAAAAGATCTGAACAGATACTTCACCAAGAATACACATACAGGTGGCAAATAAGCCTATGAAAAGAAGCCCCACATCCTTCATATTAAAAAAAATGGAAATTGAAGTCACAATAAGATACCATGATACATGCATCAGAATGACTAAAATAAAAGACTGATGTTATGAAATGCTGCTATGGACACAGAACAGAAGGAAAAACAGAAACCCCATGTTGTGTGTGCAAAGTCACCGAGATGTGGTGAGCTTTACCTATTTTCATTTTTTTTTCTTACACTGATATCTGTTCATCCATATGTGTAATTTTGGGTGGTGTGCCTGGGACAGAGATTGCAAAGGTGGAAAGACACAGCCAGCAAACACAAGAAGAAGGAGGAGGAGGTGCACTAGTATTTAGGTGAGAATAGATAAACTTACTTTTGTTAAACTCAAAAAGCACTCTGTACGTCTATTTGATGTGTATACTAGGATCACATCCACTTTTTTTCTCTTTCTTGTCTTCTCAAATAGGCTAAAAGTCAAGCTAATACTAACATTGCTAGCTAAACCAGAGCATTTATCATGAATGCAGTTCTGCACCATGGATCCAGCCTTTATAGCAGCCCTAAAAGGTACACTCCATTTGGCTTTTCTTTCCTTCCCTCCCTTCTTCTCCCAAAAGAACTCAATATGCTCTGTGAATGGTATCAAAACAGTGATTTGTTTTCAAGGCAGAGGCCATATTAAATATCCAAAGCAACTTTCAATTCTAGACAAAGTATTAAGATACATATTGCCTATGTCACATCCAATCCCTTAATTACATCTATAGTCATAGATTAATTTTCAGTTCTATCTGATGGTTCAGTACACGGTATTATTGTTCTTTATCTGAATGAATGGTGGCCTGAATTTGTATAACATTCAACTTGGGCAGTGTTCAAGATGGTGGCCCTGGGTAATAGACTGAATTCTCAAAGGTGTCTTTGTAAATCTGCATGAATCTGTTCCTCTGCAATATAGCCTCATCTGATAATATATATAGTATATTGATGCATAAACTTCAATGAGTGAACATTCTGTGCTCAGTCCTTGTCATGTATTACCTCATTTAATACTCAGAATAACCCTAGGTGTCAACATGATTTTTTGTTCTTATTTTACAGTTGCAGCAGGCAATATGTATAGAAGGTACCTAACAAGCTACAGAAAGCCAGCAAAGGGAAAGCCGGGATGACTCAGCAGGTTAAGCGCTCACTTTGAAGCCCCGAGGACCGAGGATCGAATCCTGGCTCCGGCCCAGGCGGACCCACATGCTGAACTGGGGTGCACTTCCCGAATGCGGTGAGGCCCCCAGTTCAGTTCAAAAAAAAAAAAAAAAGAAAGAAAGCCAGCAAAGCCTGGGGTAGAATTGGAGCATTAGGATTTCAAGCTCCCATATGCTGATTTCAAGAAATCAGGCATGAGAGTGAACATGCTCCCTATCATTCTTGCGGCTCACGTTTGTTTTTCTTTATGCATTTTCTTGGGTGGTGGAGGCATTCCCTTAGGCTGTATTGGAGGAACTGCTAGGAGCAGCCTCTTTTTTTGTGTGCTGCACTCTGAGAAAAATAAAAAGACAATCATCTCAAAGTGATGATGATGAGTCTTTCAGGATGTTAGCAGCTGTTCTCCAAGAAGAGGACACTGGGAGCCAAAACCAATACGACACAAGAAAAAAGTTTGAAAGCTATGAGCCAAGCCCTAAGCAATGATGTGAAATTGTCAGGTCATGCCAAGACTTTGCTTAGCTACACAAGATGCACCTCTAGACACCTGGGGAAGTTCCTCTCGCTGACTTCTCCTTGACAGGACTCTGGTCTTCACCAGGCTCTGCCGAACTTGTTTATTTTGCAAATATTTCAACTCGAGTTACAAATATGACTAAAAAAATTTTTCTTTCACTTCTCTCTTAGGCATTCACCTGAATTCATGTTCTTTTGTCCCTCCCATGCTAAATTTAGTTTATTAGTCAATTCATGTTGCATTTATAAGGAGTGGAAATACAGCTTCTAGGTGTTCTTTTTTTTTCTTTTTTTCTTTTGTTCCTCTATAACTCTGGAGTTCAAGGCTATGAACATTGTGAAAATACATGACCTAGAAAAATAGCCAAGGCAAAGCACCATCCTGCTGGTTGGACTGGGGTGATAAATTGCACCAAACTTTCTTCTTTTGCTTCTAGGACTCGGTGTTTCAAGTAGAAACTGGCTCCCTTCCCTTGCTGCTGGCATTTGAAATTAAAAAGAGGATGATGTAGCTCAAGGCATATTAGTACTTCTTAAATGTATCTTCAGAACTACTTTATATAATCAAAGGCATGGAAGTATTTTTCTATGCCAAACAAATTAAAGTTAAGCAGGGCTGTACAATAACTGGAATTACAACTTGGAAATGCAGCAAAACAACTTAGAAATTTTCTGCTACCCAATCATGCACTCTGTATGAAGCTTTTTTCTTGTATCCAGAGTTTTTCTCAAAAATAAATGCTAACTCTAATTTTAGAACAACGCTTGAATCAATATACAGCCATTCTAAGTATCTACCATTTGCACATAAGTGAATGACTTTACTATGGAATTAAGGCCTCAAATTAGCTACTCAAGGGCCAGATCCTATCCACTGGTCAAACCCAGCCTACAAACATAACATGATTTGCCCATCTAGCTTTCTTTGTTTCTTTTTTTTTTTTTTTTTAATGAACTAACATATATATCTGAAAATTCCACACAGATTTGGGATATCTAGCTTTTCCTTCTTTTTAAGAAAACAAGGAACCCAGTACACTTGGAGAGCGTTCTTGCACTCTGCATTTATTGATTCAACAAATAATTCTTGAGCACATGCTGTTTCCCAAGTACTCTATTTAGGTGCTAGGTATAACTAAGTGAGAGAAACAATTGCAAACAAAAAGTTCTCGTCCTCACAGAGCTTTAGTTAGTTCTAGTGGGCATTTATCTAGACAAAACAGTAGCTTCCCATGTCAATGGATCTCTTTTTCTTTTCTTTTTTTCCCTCTCTATTTTGCCTTTACTCCTCTAGCTTTCTTGGATTTTTCCTTATTAACTTTCCTTACTAACTTATGTTACTTTTCTATACTCCCACCTTCTACCCTCTGAGTTCTTAAACTCCCAACTAGGGCAATCTATGCAATGTGAGTTTCTACACTGAAGGTCCTAGTAGCAGCAAGAAAAGGCAGCACAGGATAGAAGGCACAGACTTTAGAGCTGGGCAACAAATGTTCAAACCTGGTCCGGACATGCTTTGTAATCTTGGGTACATTGCTTAATGCCTGTGCCTCAATTTCCCCATCTGTTACATGTGGTTGGTCATGGTTTCTATGTCATAAGGATTAAAAAGGCTTGGTGCATGAAAAGAAAGAAAGAAAGGAAGGAAGGAAGGAAGGAAGGAAGGAAGGAAGGAAGGAAGGAAGGAAGGAAGGAAGGAAGGAAGGAAAGAGGGAGGGAGGGAGAGAGGGAGGGAGAGAGGGGAAAAGAGAGAGAGAGAGAGAGAGAAAAGAAAAGAAAAGAAAAGAAAAAGAAAAAGCAAGCAAGCAGGCTTAGTATTTGAATATCCTCTTAGGAAAGATCCTGGCACATGGAGTGTGTTTGTTATACAAAGACAAAATTATAGTGACCTCTTCTATCTTTTCCATGTAAGGTCAAGAGAAGCAAAAACAAGATACAAAGCCAAACACCTCACGGTAGAATTATTAACTAAACCAGTAACTTTCCTCAGAATCCTGAGGTAGACACTTATTATGAAACATCTAAAATGCTTTTAAATGTCTTTTAAATACAAAATACATGGTTTTATCACCAATCCGGTTACAATATTTGAGAACTATTCTTTGTGATTAATGAGAGAATTTCACCATTATTCATGAAATTATTAGTTGTTTTCATGACCCAATTTCTACTTAGAACTTCATTGCAGCATTAAGTGAAAAAATACACACCCAATGTGCTCCAGCTGGCATACGCCATGGTAAGTAATGCCACTTACTTTAATAAACAACAGAAAACAAAGTAAGTCAAAAGCCTTCCTTTTCTATTAAACATATCCCTTCCTCTCCATTTCTGACATAATCCTCATCATTTCACTTGAGTCCACTGAAAAGCATTTACTACCTCAGACACTCCGCTAGGTGTCTGAAATATGTCATTTCAGTTAAACGTCACAAGGTCTTTGGATCCTTTTCTAATAAGAACACAGAAACCCAGAGCACAAGTCAGCATAGCCTTTTGTAGCAATGCCGAGCTCTGAAGTCCAAACCCCTAACTTGGGATCCCATATCCATCAAGGCGGCTTTCTCTGTCCAAACTTGGCGAATGTAGCCTTCTAGAATCACCCTTTGCCTTGCCAGTCATTCAGTAGAAACACTTTTTAGTCATATGATTATCATGCAGCTGAAGAGTAGCAGTTGGCTGGTAGCAAGTCGGTGATCAATTTAAAAATCCAGTCAGCGGGCAATCATAAAAAAGAAACATCATATGTAAAAGCATATCTTTAATTTGTCAACCTATTTGATGAAGGCCAAGGATGGCAGTCTCTGTGTATATGGGGCTGCCGATCAGAGTTCTGCCTCCTCACTTTGCCTAAATCACACCCATTAAGCAGCACATATGATTATTTCAGTTTCCACAAAGTGGAGCAAGAGCTTAAAAGACTTACAGAGCAATCTCAGAAGAGAATCCATCTAAATTTTAATGATCTTTCCCAATCTGATACATTTGTCTAACTCACACCTAATTTAACAGCAATTACTTTTTAGCAAATCGCCTTCATCAACTCTTTCCAAAGCATTCAACTTCATTTTCATAGACACAACATCTTGCTTTCTTCTGACACTAATATCTCACCAGTTTACATAATGTTTAATGGAACTAAGCAATTACAGTAACAGATGCAACCAGCTTAAGTAGAAATGGGGACAAATACACCTGGCTCTTGGAAAGCATCCAGCCCAATGGGAAGAAGCAGAAGTCGATGGGTTTCCTAGTGAGCAGCATACCACCAGTGGGGAGTGCTCTATCCACCATGGAACTCAGAGGGTACGGGGAGTCCTGGTCAGTATGGGGGAATCATAAACTTGGACATGAGTTACCAGAAGCAGGTGGTTAGGAGAAAATGTATGCCTTTCTACCACACACTCCGAAAATATCAGAGATGGTAAGAAGTCTTCCAACAGCTTACACAAGTCAGATTTCCATCAGCAATCTTAGCCCAGTGCATGGCAAGTTCTTGAAGTTCACTACTTCAAGAACAATCCAAGAGAGGGGGTACCCTGCTCATGAGCTAGCAGAGCAGTCCACCTCCTAGATACACAGTCATAGCAGTTACAACACTGTCTTCTGTAGTGAGTCACAATTGTCCCCTTTGTCATGTCTCTAAAATCAACCTCCTTGTTCTCATCCAGTACTTCTCACATGGAGGGGTTGCCTGACTAGACTCTGCCTCCTCTTGCTCTCCTCTCTGGACATACTCTATATCGAAGTTACTAATTTTCCATTTAAAAGACCTTGCCCAGAAATGAAACTGTTTGGCTCTACAACTGATCAACAAGAGCAGAAGGCAGAAGACTCTCAGGCCACTCTGTTTATGTCCACATGGCTTCATACTGTAGTCACTGGCATTTTAAAAATAATTGCATCAGAATATTGGCTCATATTTAGCTGATGGCCAGCTCAGCCTTCCCTTTCTTCTTGACCTAAATTGTGGCCAAATCAATATTTTTTTTCCTGCCTTGCTTTCCCTGTGTTTGATTATTTTTGTCAAAAGTCTGCATTCATGTAAACTCTTCTGTGGCTTATTAGTAGTGTGTACATCATTACGATGATGATAATAATAGCTAAAAATTATTAAGTAGTTACCGTGCACCAGAAACAGTTCTAAGCATTGCCCATATAACATTTAATCCTCATAACAATTTTGTGAGGTCGGGATTATTTAACATACCCATTTCTCAGCTGACAAAACTGAGCAAAAAGTATTTAAATCTATTACTTAGGGTCATCCATACACAGAGGGTGCCAAAAAAAAGAAAGAAAGAAAAAGAAAACATATATACATTTTAAGAAAGAAAAAGCTATTAAAATTGTAATACTCAATATATACCAATAATAAAAGATAAATTCAAGTTACAATTGACTTCTGCAATTATAAGAGATGCTCAAAGTGGTTACCATCAGTGGCCAGACACTTCTGATTACAGTAAACTACTGCTGGAGCAATGTTGACCAAAGCATCCACTATAACGCTGTGAATGCTGTTTCAATTTACCACGCATCTCAAATGTATCATGAATGTGTGCAGTTGTTATGTGTATTGGAGGTTCTGTTGCATACTCACGCCTCCATTGTTGTCGTACTTCCACAATGTTCTTAAATTTCACATCCCATTTCAAAATGGTCTTGTGCTCCTAGAATGACAACCGTGCTTCTGTCATTTTCTTTGACTGTCCTGCCCATCTCATGGTGATGCTAGCATTCATCTGATTAATGTCATATTTTGAATAATGTCATACTACACATTGCTACCATAATTTAATTCAACTTCAAAAAATAACACATAGATAACCTCTCTTAAAATGTATACCGGTATATATTTTTTGGCACCCCTGGATATATACAACTGGTGGACACAGGATACAGACCCAGGCAAGATGGTCCCAAGGACAGGCTCTTGAACACTACACTGCATCATCTCTTGACCTACGCTTGATTCAACTCTCCTCTTAAATAGCACTTGATATTCTATGGAACCAAAACTATATGGCTTTTCTTGCGGGACAGTAATCTATGTGGGTTCCACTGTAAGACATATTCCTAGTGCTCAGTTGAGGGGCTGGTCTTAGAGGCATTCACAGGCAATATCCTCTGCAATCGGGGACACCTGAGTTTTGGTCCTGTACTTCCTAGCAGTATGTACTTCCTAGCCAGGCACCTCCCCTGTTTAACCTCAGCCCTTTTATTTGTAGAGTACAGAAATTTACACCCATTTGATGAGGCTCTGGGGGAGATCACTGCAGACCCCTCTAGCTGAGGATTGCACCTTTCCTTGTCACCTTCCTCACAGCAGAAGAAAGGTCCTGAGTGAAAATCTTCTCATAAAGACCTGAGAAATGCAGAGGAATGCACAGTCTCCTCCTGGAGAAAGACGGTGCAAGCTGTGACAAGGTGACACCTCAGGAAGTTCTCCAGAGAAAGAGAAGGCATCACAGTGCTCTGCAGGGGGCCATGGGGCTGTGACCCTGGCTGTGGCTGGGCAGCTGGACCCAGCCGTGTGGGCCAGCCCCTCTACTGAAGTCAGCCTGCTGGTTAAGAGGAGAGGAGAGAACACTCATGTATGACTCAGAGGAACAATTCATCATCTTGGCAATTGTGCCGGCCTTAAATCAGCCTCCAACTGAGCTCCCTGACACCGCCTCTCCGAATTTCCTGGGACCAGCAGTTCCATTTCCCCTCTTCAGGCAGCCACCAACCAGGGAAACCAATTAAGAGTACCTTCCTATATAGCCCATGTGAGCAGATTTTATTCAAAGAAAATGACAATATTAATAGGGAACTGATTTTTCACTAATGACAAAAGACTCCTATCAAGGACCTGGTTTGTGCCCAGTAATATCATTGGGGGTTTCTTTGTTTTATTTTTTTGACTGAAGTGTTTTTCTCCTAGAGATCCCCAGGGGTGGGTTTCTATCCTTTTGCCCTTTGTATAACAACTGGATACAGACATAAAAAGTAATTAAGATCTTCACTTCACATAGATGCTTCAGGTAGATAAAGCACAGAAGATTCTTGAAGCTTATGAGTAAAGTAGGCATTGGGAATCTGAATACCACCTTATAGTTTTGAGTGTGGCAGTCTCTCCCCCAGGCCACATGTTCAATGTTCAGGAAGAGGAAGCGGTGGTCAACCTAGTCCTCCCAGAGCAGGCAACCCTCCTCCCATCCTCACTTCACTTTCCACAAGGTACTGTGGCCCTGTTAGGGCCACCCCTTGAACATGAAGGCAGGGCTGGCTCATTTTGTTTATACTCACTACCTTACTTCTCCAGTTCTAACCCCTTCTGTTCCTTCCAGATGATGGTCAGTGCCTATCCTGCCTTTGGTTTGCAGCTGGGATATCCCGCTTGGCCTACCTGGGGCAACAACTATTGGTGGCTGCCCACCACTGTTTATTGTTGCTTCATGTGTTTTTGCATATTTGTTTGAAATATCACTGCTGTGTCTCTTAGACTAACAGGTACAGTGCTGTGACAGATTCTTTTACATTTTGTGCATTTGTGTTGATTTTGCTGCAACTCTGGCATCTTTGTTTCCTTTCATTTATATTTCTAATAGTAGGAAGAAAAAGCGATCAGTCTGTAAGTTAACATCAGCAAACTACACCCCTCTGTGTTGCCTTGGGGCTCATAAAGACGCTTTCTGAACTGTATATTGGAAATAAGACAAGACCTTCACTATTTGGGCAGAAATGGCATATGTGTTCATAGATTAGCATTTACTGAGGTTCTCAGCACAGGTGTGAGTCAGGGGTGGCATCCTTGGGTAGCTCTATTGGTGTTGTTGACATATGAGGTACGGATATTCATATGATTACCATCCACCCTTTTTCAAAGTACTTTCACAACTATGACATTGTCTTGTTTTTCTGCCCAATACATGTTTCAATAAAGAGGAACTCATGTAGTAGATGAGCTAGAAAGAATGAATGACCTAAAACTAGAAGTTCCAGAGTTCACACTGCAGGTGTGCGACAGTAAGCAAAAAACTTGACCAACCTACGCTTTTGGTTTCACGTATAAAACCACTGAGTTCAAGTTCTCTCACATTGCATTCAACTCCAACCTACTTTTACTTGAGGTATTGGCACTGAAAGTCCCCTCCCAGGATTTTGGTGTCCGCATGTCTAGACCACCTTTGCTACTCCAGGACATATTATTAAAATCAAGGTTGAGCATCTCAGAACCACAAGAGGTGGTATCGAAGATGGTTGAGGATTAAAGTCAGCAAAGATGTCAGAGCAGTGTGGGGAGCAAGGAAGGAAGAGAAGGGCATGGAAGTGGGTTGTAGACAAGCAACTATGAGACAAGGCTACAAATGCTACATGTGGTTTGTGGGGACACAGAGACAGGAAGGGTCCTTCTGCCTGGGAGTGCAGAAGAGAAAAACCAAAAACAGTACAGATAGAAGAGAAGGATCATACAACTAGGCAGAAGGGAAATGACAAGTTGAAGCAAACTAATGAAATGTGTGATATGGGCAGAGCCAACAATAACCTGTGAAGTTTAAAAGTTACCTGAGAAAAGTCACCTCCAATGGGGGAAACAATACTATAGACTTATACACATAGAAAAAAAGTCAGAAAATCCCCTCTGTTCCTAGTCTCCTACATAGTTTACATTTAAAGAAATAAATAAGAATAATTCATTAAATGGAGGCTGAAAAACTGTAAAAGTCTAAGTTATCAATTTAAGAATGAT
>PVKE010030213.1:0-19769 GCA_004027555.1 Craseonycteris thonglongyai
AGGCCCAGAGGATATCCAAGGTACTGCGAAAACACAGTTTGAAAGTGTTTCAACACATTACTTGGTCTTCCTGATGAAGATGCTCACCCACTGGAGTTATCAAAACCAGTCCCTATTAAGACACCTCAAGCTTGCCGCTGTGGTTACAGTGTTTAAGTTCTGAGGCTGCCTCTAGGGAAACCCCTTATGTAGGCCTAATTTCTTGTAGGCCTCATTTCTTGTGGCACATGTAAGCTTAAGTAGATCACTCTGGGTCTCATGGCTTCCATGATGTCTGTTTCAGTACTGTCAGGTCTGACTTCCTCAGTGGGATGGAGGTGGAGTTGGAGAAAATGCTGTCACTGGGGAGTTTGAATCCCTTGATCCATAAATCAATTTGGTTACAAACAGCCCTTCTGGCAGCTGATTTCATTTAACTTGAAGGCCGGGATTTTTTCCCTTTAGAAGCCTGTGCGTGAGAGCTGTGGTAGCCAGAGGTTATCCAGGACAAGCAGTTTCCCCTTCCCCCACCTCCCAAACTAGAGCCACAGTCAGGCGACACATGACTGGAGCAAGTGACTGGCTGGTAGCGTCTCCTCTGAAGCTTGTCTTATGTGACACTAGTGTGGAGATGATTCTTGTCAACACCTCTGTGCTGAGCGTACTCCAGATGAGAGGCCTTGTCCTCCAGCAGATAACTTCCAAGGAACACACACCCGCCGCTGGGACTCAAGGTGCTTTGTCAACCACAATGCCTAACTCTCCACGGAACAGAGGGAAAGCTGGCTGCGAATTTGACCTGACTTTCAAGTCTGGCTCTTTGTCTCTGAAGTTACTTTAAAAAGAATGTTGGAGTGGACTTCATCTTTGGCCTAAAGTTTTCATTATAGTGCCCTGTGTCTAAATTTTGTTGTCAAATCTGGGCACAATCTTCAACTAAGTGACAGAAGGTACTTGAGAAGAAATTACTAATCATGAAGAACCTACTAAATACGGAGTGTGGAGAATGAAGCTTCTCCTTAGCAGCAAGAAAACCCTGGAGATGACCACGAAATGTGGTCTCACTTCCCTAACTCACATGATGGCTGGTGGAAGCAAAGCTAAGTTTTGAGATGAAGAAGCTTGGAAAAGCCCAGGATAGTTTTTTGTCTGTGCTACTGCTGGTGAGGTTTCTGAAGCAGCTTGATAAAATTTGAGAGGATGTTTAGATTAGGCATAGTCTGCCGAAGGACAAAGAACAGTTGTCTAATGTCTAATCTTGCCTAATGTCTAATCTTACCTATCTAACTCTTTTGTCTTTCTATCATATCATCTTTGGGTCTGGGGTCTAAAAAACCCATGAAGAAAATTCTGGGATGTGGTATGAACTGAAAAATTTTATGATTTTTATAATTCTGTAATCAAGATTTTTCACCTGTAAGAACACCCAACTGGGGGAAGCTGGGATGGCTGAGTGGGTTAAGTGCTCACTTTGCAGCGCTGGGGACTGAGGATCGAATCCTGGTCCCGGCCTGTGTGGAACCATGTGCTGAACTGGGAGCTCCCCCAGTTCAGTTCTCTCTCTGTCTCTGTCTCTCTCTCGCTTTCTCTGTCAAACAATTAAAAATAAATAAATAAATAAATATTAACAAAGAACATTCAACTTATTCCTGAGAGCCTTTGTGAAAAGCTTCTAGATCAAAGTTCTCTGCACATTGTCTTTTCAGAGAACTTGCAGGAAGCGCTCAAGCGTGTCCAACCTGGAGCCCCAGGGCCGCCTGCCGCCCAGAACAGCTTTGAATGTGGCCCAGCACAAATTCGTAAACTAAAACATTGAGATTTTTCTGGCCATTTTCTTTTTTAGCTCATCAGCTATCATTAGTGGTAGTGTTTTACATGTGGCCCAAGACAATTTTTTCTTCCAATGTGGCCCAGGGAAGCCGAAAAGTTTGGATATTCCTAAAGATGGTGCTGCCATTCATTATGTGAAACAAGTATAAACTGCATGTGTAATTGTAGGGGTTACATATAGTAGTCCCATTACAAAACACAAATGGAATTTAATAACCCAGCAGAAAATACTTGTCACTTCAACATGTAATAAGAATAAGTTCCGTACTTGGCCTGAATTCTAGTATGCATTTTATACTTATAGCACGTCTCAATTCGAATTAGGCTCTTATCAAGTGTTCATTGGCTAGAGGTTGAACTAGATAAAAGAAAAGTAACTTTGGAGCGTACTATTTCTCTTAAAATGCATTTGCGGGAAGCCAGAATGGCTCAGGGGGTTGATGCTCACTTTGCAGCCCTGGGGACCGAGGATTGAATCCCAGCCCCAGGCCTGTTTGGACCCATGTGCTGAACTGGGGTGTGCCTCCCATGTGGAAGGTCCCCAGTTCAGTTCTCGCCCCCTGGTTTGACCCCTGACTCAGGGGGTGTGCCTTCCATGTGGGAGGCCCCCAGCTGAGTTTCCGCCCTGGGTGGCCCCCACCCACCTGTGTGGAATGAAACCATGTTGAAAACTGATCATTTACAACTATGGAGACTGCTCTGGGCCCTCCCCCTTCTCTGTCTGTCAAAAACAATAAACTCTTAAAAAATGTACTTGCTATCTGTCCTAGAGAGCTGTTGGTCTTACATAGAATGTAGTTTCAATATTCCTGTCAGTCAAATTACAAGCATTTAAAGAGGGGGAAATCCCCATGGAACTGGAACACTGAAACCGTATATAAGCTCTTCACTTGGACTTTGTCAGAATGATTGCCTTTGTGTTGAACACAATCCTACATCAGCAATATGGCCATCTTCCACACCTCTAGCAACCACTTTATTTGATTATTGCTGGAAAACTTTGTGCTGGAATCTCCTCTGCCATGTGTACCTAAAGCACACATTCCGAAGCTTAGTGACTCATGGCTGTTCTAAGTATGGGACACTGGGAAGGGAAAATACCACAAGTAGCTCTTCTTGAATGTTTCCCGTTTGAGTTAGTGGTATCCTAAAGAGATCAAGTACTTCAGTGTTTACTATCTACCTCCAGAGGACCTCACTCCATAACACCACCCCACAATACACATACCAGAATCTCCTCATGGTGGGGAAGAACTATGCCTCTTCCTGTTACACTAAAATTAGGCTGAGTGTGCTTTTTCAGCTACATGCTATGTTAAGGAGGCCTCCCACAAGCCAACAGGAGTATAAACCTGCATAGGTGACTGACTAGGACCTGAGACGATGTTGTGCCTGTATAAGGACCAATGTAAATGGATATCAAACTGAATGAAGTTTCCTGTAGAGAGTGGGTGGTGGGAATCCTTCTCTTTACAATACCATGCCTTACTCAACACTTCTAGGTGAACTGATCAGCCTGGACTGGAATGTAGAACAAGTGGGTTGACTTTCCCCAGGTGTTTATATAGACAGGAGGCTTTGCCAAGGGGGAGCTTTTGTTTTGGTAGCAAGATGGTAGAGAAGTGAGAAGAGTCTTCCTTGAGCTACTTCAGAGATGTGGTGAGGCTGAAGACATGAGAGATGTGTCCCAGGCTCAAGCTGCTTTAAGGCCAAAGTGTGTGGTGTAGTAAGGAAGATTGGAGCTAGCAATTTGGATTTTGACACTATGAACTCCTTGTAGTCATAGGGAGTTGAAAGCTGAGCAAACTGGGTTTCCTATGATAGGCACAACACCCTCCAAAATAACAATATGAAGCTTTTTGTGTGAGAATTTTAAGCAGCTGTAGAGAAACAATCATTCTGCTCTATGCTTGTGTTAATTAAGGAGCTACTTCATCAATTAAAGCTCTGCTTGCTAAGACTGCAGGTCCCCTAGTGATTCTGGCCAGCACATGCGCCAAAGCTGGAGAATGAGAGCCTAGGAGCTGTATTCATACAGAGGCTGAGGGTCCAGGTGGCCACCAGTGAGACATATGGGGTGGTTGAGTAGGCGTGAACAGCATCTGCCTGATCCTCAGGAACTTACAGCATTGGGAGGGGGAGGCATGCTGGTGGCATCACGTGGTGTTGAGGTACAGGCTTTAAAATCTGGACCTGGTGTTGACTGCAAGTAGATATGCACCTTGTCACATCTCACGTGCAGAATGCCCACCTACCATCCAGATGCAACAAATCTTCAGAGGTCTAATGATCAATCAGGCCAATGGAGAAGTCATCTGGAGGTGAGTTTCCTTTGTGACATCATAGCTGGGCAGCGAAGGAGCATCATTCAGCTACCAGTAGCAGAACTATAAAACTCATTAAAACTCATTGACTTGGAGATATTAAAATGTTTCTGAATAACATGCTGCATTGTTTGGTGGCAGTATTACTATTATAAAATCACAGATTTCCTTGCTACTTGTATCTTGAATATCATTCCTAGATAAGAGTTATCTTCAGCCTATAAGAAGCCCATTAGTAAGTCTATACCTCCCTATATGTGAAAAAGCTGAGATCCCATTTACCTTGTCACACCCTACCTCATTTGGCCTGGAGACTCAGGGGCTTTCTTTTCACTGTGCTCTGCCTCTGTGATGTTGGATTGTTTCTTGTGTTGATAGTAAGGGTCATGAAGACTCAACAAATACTGACTGCTGTGGCTTTGTCTGGGTCAGTTCTTAAATTATGTTCAATACTTAAGGCACTTTCCAAGTGAGCTGCTCTTAATCATTAGCTTGCATAATGGACTGGGCCAACTTGGGACTCAGGGCCAATTGTCATGATGCAAGAGCTGTTTTCTTCACCTTGTAGGCAACCAGCAATTAGGTTCTTACAGAAGCAACGAATCCTTCATGGTAACTGGAAGGGTTCCTACAATCTGATGCCTTGCCAAGTTACCTCTGAGGAGTTAACTGTTTTACAGGCAGTACTTGCTTTGTGTATTCAAATTATTTGGAAAAGTTCAAATCTCAGAACAAAACAAGTGGCCTTCTCAACCCAGTCCTTGGACAGAGTTGGAGCATTTTTTCCAAGCTAAACTTTGGTCACTACCCTAGCAATAAACAAAACAAAACATATATCTCAGATGTTTGCAAATACCAATTGTGGACTTGAGCTAATGTAATTACTCTGAAAGATGAATCCAAGAGACTGGCCAGAGACATGATACTTAATGGCCAAGGCAATTTACTCTCATGTAACTGCCCTTGCATGTTGAAACAGAATTGGTCTTGATGTAAATGCCTAAACCCAGCCAAGGACAAAGGTCCTAAGCATAGGGAAACTGAATGGCATCTGACTACTCAACACTAGGTAGGCTGAAAGAAATTTAACCTGCTGTACCTCCAGTTGTCAAACAAAAACCAGTTTATCACCTCAGGAAGGCTAACAGATGAAATCCAGTCAATATTTTGCTTTGTCCAAGAATCTTCAAGATTTGGGCAAATGGGGAAGCCGGGATGGCTCAGTGGGTTGGGCACTCACTTTGCAGCGCCGGGGACTGGGGGTCGAGTCCCAGCCCTGGCCTGTGCGGAACCATGTGCTGAACTGGGAGCTCCCCCAGTTCAGTTCTCTCTCTCTGTCTCTGTATCTCTCTCTTCCTGTCAAAAATAAAATAAATAAATAAATATTAAAAAAAAAAAAAAGATTTGGGCAAATGGGTAATGACCCTGTTTGGTAATAGATGTTTTCTCAAATAGATACTTTAAATCAATAACCATGATTCACAGGGCTTTTCCTTTTTCATTAACTTTCTTACTGAGGTAACATTTGGTTAACATCAGTTTCAGGTGTACAATCACAGGGCTTCTTGGAGTTTACAAACCTGAAAGCTTGGGACTGCATCTTACAGGGCTTGTTTTCATTAAGCAGATACTGAATAAACTGCTTAAACTTCTGCAACTTGGTTGGTAGTTGGCATGTTCCTGAAGTTCTATGGAAACCCCAACTTGAATGAACAGATCCACTTGTTAGTTCAGAAAGAGCATTCAGAAGTTTTCTGAAGCATTAGCTGTTGCATGCTTTGTTTTTCAGTGATCCCTATTGTCTGGAATTGGGTGTATTTTAGAATGTGTTTTTAAAGATTCTCATAACCGCTCACAGGGAAGAGGGAGATTTATCAGATCAATAGATGATATAGGCTCCCAGACAAACTGGAAAGTAGGACTACTGAAACAATGCCATGGGCACCTCACTCTAAGCAATCAATGCTAATGTTTTGAATATCACATGAGAGCCTTTTGAGGTTGAGGAAGCCAGCCAGGTTTCTCTACTGTGTCCTTCCTAAAGAATTCCCTGTTGAATGCAACTTTTTTCAAGTTGCTTTCTACTTGTATATAATGGAGTTATTCTGCTTTAGTGGTCAACTCAAAACAGATTTGTAAACACGTTGGATCACTTTTGTTCTGTTTTCTTTAGTATTTTCCACATCCCATTCTTCTGTTCATACTACTCTCTTGCCTAACTTTATACCACTTTTCCCCCACCTCTTAACCACTTATGTTTGTGTTCTAGTCCTTATCCTTAATCCATTTTAACCACTTAGTTTTGATCTCTAGTGGATATTGATGGTTCTGGTTCTGGTTCCCCCTTATGTCACAAGCATTAGTCTAAGTACGTGTTTATTTCTCAAAGATCTAGGACCATGGTGATGGTTATGAGAACAGTAGATTAAGGTCATGACTATCTCTACAAAATGGGTTAATATGGACAAGAAATAGTAGCAACAGTAACTACAATTGCTCTGAATGCTTTACATATACTAGTTGATTTATTCCTTAGTAGTAAATACCTTAGGGTGGTTTCACCATTTCATAGAGGAGGAAAAACAAAAACAGGCCCAGAGGTTAAGTCACTGTCCCAATTACTCAACTTAGGAAATTATTCATTTTAGGTTAAGTGTCTGTTTGTACAATTATATTGACCTTAGAATGACTTGCTATAACATAACTATAGAACAAATGTTTCACCTAATGAGTAATATTGTAGCTAAGGTTTAGGTATCATGTAAATACAAAATAGAATCGCTAAAATAAACCAAACCCACACAAACGCAGGTAGATGTCATTCTTACCTTGCTCAGCAGGAAATTAGGTGTTGTAGAACAGTCACTTCCTGTATCACAGTCCTATTTGCTTACCCAGCTCTTGTACACTGACTCAAGTGTCAACTCTGGGTAACATGGGGCTTTTGCCATGAAAACGGAAGCTTTTGGACTGGCAAGATGACTGGTTATGTGTCGTGAGCTTAGTCATGTACATGTTTGCATCAGTCTAAATGAACAGATACACATAAAAAGGTGAGACAAGTCATAAAAACCTAGAACATATTTTGCTGCCTTTTTTTTGTGTGTGTAGCTTAACATCATCTCATATCCTTGAACTGTTTCAATAAAAACCAGTTTAAAGGCTGCTGCTTGCCATACATGATTAATTCTCATGCTTGCTAAATCTAGACTCAACAGAATACTCATCTGATTCAGTGAGGCAATCAGTACCTGTCACTTGACAAACTAGGATTGATGTTGAAATCTTACTCTGAGATATTACAACAGTCAGTTTCTGCTTCCACTGACTTCAGAGAGCATTTAAGTACTGGCCCACTGCCAGACAAATGAAATGTAACTACTCAGCCTAGGTAGTTATCAACTTTTATAGGTGATATAAGGGAGGCTTTGGGTAGTTAGCCTTTACATAAGAAATATTGGGATTTTGAACTCCAGGTTTCCTTTCAGAGCCTGACACTAGTTCTACTGCTAGAATAGGTAATGGAATGTATATGGAAACATCTCCTTCATACTCTGACTCATCTTACTGTCCATTGCTTCTACTTTACTTTATGAATGGGTGGTTAATGCCTTGTACTTTGTTTTTCCACATAACTAACCTAGGTGTTTCACTCAATGCCCTTGTTCTTTCTTTCAAGCTTGCTTATTCAACTCTTCACACTCCAATTCTACTAAGATTGGTCTGTGTCTTCATATGGACCTCTAGTCTGTTGACCCCTCTTCTAGATCTCTATTCCAATTGCTGGCTCTATTTCATTGTTAACTTGTTTTTCCCAAGTAAATCTTATAGTTCTACCTGTTATGCCTTTCTTGTAAACTTCATCCCAGCATAAATCAGTCTCATCCCAGCATAAATCAGTCTCATCCCAGCATAAATCGAAGTATCTACTATCCTAATACTGGAAAGGCCAAGCTTGGGTGAATTAATAAACTTAATAAAGAATCAGATGTTAGGTAATAAAGAGTTAATAAGGTAGATTCATGCCCTATATCAAGGGTATCAAACTGGTGGCCCATGGGCCGCATGCGGCCCCAGAGGTAATTTTTTGTGGCCCACGATGTTATGAAGAAAATAGTGCTTAGGGGAGATCGAGGCAATACTGTACACACAATTCCCTCATTAACGCTTTAACTATTGAAGACAAGTATACACGTGGCCCAGTGCCTTTCCTGGGGGCCTGTGGGCGTGTATAAATGCAGTGACTCAGTTCCAGCGATGTTTATAAATGTGATGTGGCCCGCGTGAATCTTGCCCGTTGCACCAAATGGCCTGTGTTTTAATTGAGTTTGACACCCCTGCCCTGTATTAATCACTGATTCCAGATTCTTGCAATTACCAAACATTTGCAGAGGGGCAGAGGGGGAGAAACCATAAAAATAGGGTTTTGGGGCAATCTTTAAAGATTTATTTTTATTGTTTTTGACAGAGAGAGAGAGAGAGAGAGAGAGAGAGAGAGAGAGAGAGAGGGAGAGATACACCGACAGAGAGAAAGGGGAGGGCCCCGAACAGTCTTCATAGTTGTACATCATTGGTTTTTCCACATAGTTTCGTTCCACAGGTGGGCGTGGGGCTGCACAGGGCAGGAACTGGGCCGGGGTCTCGCCCCGGTAAGAACTGAACTGGGGGCACTCCCCAGTTCAGCATATGGGTCCACACGGGCTGGGGCCGGGATTCGATCCTTGGTCCCCAGGGCTGCAAAGTGAGCACTTAACCCACTGAGCCATCTTGGCTTCCCTGGTTTTGGGGCAATCTTAAGCTTAGACTTAAATAAAAAAAACTTTCATTACAAAAACTTCTTGCCTTCAGAGATTACAAATAAGTTTGTGAAACATATTAATAACTACAAACCGATGTAGCAGGAGTTGAAATTTGTGTTTTGGCCTTATTCTCTTCAGTTCTTCCACTTTTAAACTCACCAATTTAAGTAGCTGCTATATTCTGAGTTACTCCCACTCACTTCCTTCTTTCTGAATCAGTCTTTTGGTATCTAGCTGACTGCTATAGGCTGTCCTGGGACTGTCTCTAGTAGCAAGGACACAGAGCATTTCAAGCAATGAGACTTACATGTGAGAAACCAGGAGACATGAGGTCTCTGGACATGACAAATCCACAACTATTGAATGACTTGTTCTAATGAGGGCTTGGAGAACTGTATTTCCAACCAACTCATCAGGGAACCCTTGCTCATGTGTCCCGGAAGAATGTATGAAATGAAGAATAAGTGTTTTCTAGTGGACTCAACTAAAAATGTCTCCCTGTGATCTATATCACTGTGGGTAAAGCAAATCCTACTAAAAAGTGGCAAAATCCATGCTTCTCAGCCCAAATATTTCAGGTGAGTTAGCAAAAACAGTCTTGGTTTCACAACTTAAAGCTTTCCTGTTTTCCTACAGTTACTAAGTGCCCCCTATTGGAAGATGAGTTTAAAGCTCTAATTGGTGGTTGTGCCCTAAAATGCTCAAATAGCAAGACCCTGTGTGTGGAATCCGGGAACAGAAACTAAGATTCCACAAGTATGAGGTCATGACATTAGACCCCAGTAGGTCCACTCCCTGAGGGCTTTGCTTTGACATGGATTTGCCACAGCCTTCATTGCTGGGGACCTTTCCTTGTCTGTGTTGATGCTTTTGGGGTTGATATTAACTTCATTCCTCCCACCAAAGGCTATTTGCTTCTCATTTGTTTAAAACATTTGAGAATGGGTAGAAGTGAATATTTTGGGCTGGTTGGGGCCCTGAGCACTGGCTTTTGATTGGTCTTGGAGGGAAACAAACAAACACAAACACCTTTTCTCCCAATAATACCTTCCAATTTTGAAGTGGAAGTTTTAGGTGGGAATGGGGGTGGCTAAGGAGATGACAGAAATGAAATGATTAATTTTCTAGGCAGTACTAATTACTTTTAAAAAACTTCCTGGGGTGACATTGGTTGATAAAAATTACATAGGTTCCAGGTATAGTTTTGCATTACTTCGTCTGTGTGCATTATGTGCTCACTACCCAGTCAGTTCTTCCTTCCATCACCATATATTCGGTGTCCTCTTTCTTCGCCCTCACCCTCTCCCCCTCCCCCTTACCCTCAGGTAACTACTAAACTATTGACTATGACCATGAGTCTTTGTTACTTTGTTTTATATTCCACATACAAGTGAAGTCAATATGGATCTTGATTTTTTTCAGTCTTATTTCTCTTAATATGATCTCAAGACCCACCTGTGTTGTTGCAAATGGCAGTATTTCACCTTTCCTTAGTGCTGAGTAATTCCATTGGCTGGGGAGGCTGAGATAGCTGAGCAGATTGAACGCTTGCCTTGCAACCATGAGGTCTGGGGACTGATTCCTGGCCCTGGCCCGTGCAAACCCATACCCTGAACTGTGGTGCTACTGGTAACAGCCATGAGTTGGCAGTGAAGGTTCTCACCTCCCAGGTGGGAGGCCCCCAGTTTGGTTCCCTCCCTGCATGGCCCCACATCCACCAGTGTGGGGGATGCAATTGTTACAACTAGCGATGTACAACTATGGAGACTGCTCTGAGCTTTCCGTCATTCTCTCTTACCTTCCCTCAAACTAAAATCTTAAATTCTGTTGTGTAAATGTACCATAACTTTATCCAGTCATCTATCAAAGGACACTTCGGTTGTTTCTATGACTTGGCCACTGTGAACAGTGCTGCGATGAATACTGGGGTGCATATCTTTGCGGATCAAGGTTTTTGGGTTTTTGAGGGTAGATTCCCAGAAAGGGGATTGTTGAATCATAGAGTAATTCTATTAATTTTTTTGAAGAAACTCCATACTGTCTTCCACAGTGGTAATAAGTTTTATGTAGTGAGTTTATAAGGGTCGGGTAGTCCTGACTAGTGAATCTCAGGCTATCTGAGTAGGACTAGTTTCTAAGCTGTCATGGGCCAACATTTTGCAAAATACAATAAAATAAATTGTTAGAAAAATAAAAGCCAAACTCTATTAGATTTAATAAATGACACTACATTTTGATACACATCAGACAAGAGGAACTATCATTGAATATAAAATTTGTATGTGACTAAAAGAATTACAATTGCAGAATGATAGGTTAGTGTTATCAAGAGTGAAAGCATAATTTATTGCACTAAATGTTCTTATGCAGAATGAATACTGTGTTAGTATTTCAAGCCCTATTTTTAATGTGACAAGTGAGTTTGCCTCTTGATTATTGAATCTAGGTTGGATTGACAGCGATGCTATTCACAGGAATAATGTAACTAAAGTACCATGTTTTGTCTTAATTCTAGTAGGGAGCCTAGTCTCAGGCAGGTATGTTGATCAGAATGGAATAAGACTTTGAAGCCATCATTGTAGGCTCTGGAGATAGTATTACGGAAACTTAACTGAAATAAGTCAAGGAATGCTGTATTTTAAAAACTCACCTTCAATTTCTCAGAGCTAGCCAGTCACAATTAAAGCTATGGTTATTTTTCTGCAAAATGGATCCCTGGTCTGCATTTCCTTGCCAACCAGGTTCTCATTCCCTAAGCCCATCCTATATGGGATTTCTGAAGATGTTGCTTTCCCATGGAATAGTCCAGACTTGGAGGCTGGTGACGTAACTTAGTGATTAGAACAGACTTGGCAGTCAGGTTTGAGCTGGAGTTCTAGATCTTCTGTCTTCTGGCTGTATAACCTGTTGGCAAGTCAGTTACTCTCACCTAACTTCAGTTGTCTGGTTAGAAATAGATACTAGTGTTGTTGGAAACAAAAAGTTATACAGAGGAAACTTTGCATAGAATGAAGAAATAGTTGATCACTCCAAGTTGGAGCAGTTATTCTTTGGCCTAATATAGGACTTAGTCTACAACTATAGTTGTCTAAGATTAGGCTCTTAGAAAGGAAAGGGAATGGAGGTCAGAAATAGTGGCTGAAACCTGGAACCCTCACAAAAGGGATGTTTATAACATGTTGCTCACAAAACACTGGAAGAACACTGAGCATGCCCTACTAAGTAGTCTGGTATGATACTTTCCAAATCATTTTCAGTCATGGCCCATAGGGAAAAATATTTGTATGAAGCAGGCAAAGGGGTTCTGAGAAGCTGGATGAAGCTGCTCATGGCTGTAGGCCCCAGCCCTCCTGAGGAATGAGAGATCTGTATCATATTCCTGTCAATATAACCAATTCTGCTGTGGCTTCACAGGTAGGAAGCTCTGTTCAAGCATTCTGTTCTATGTAGAAAAAATGTCCATGACAATGGAAAACTTGCTAGAAAACAGTTTATTTCAGACTGTATTCTACACACTAAGGAAACTTGGAAGTCAAAGTCATTCTTAAAATATGAATAACCATTACTAATAGGGAGGAAGAATTGGGCAGAAAACTTCATTTTGTAAAAGTCTCTTAGCTCTAAGGATCTAGAGTCAATTCTATATGGTGTAATAGGCCAGCAATGCTCACTTAGCATTCTCAGATTTGCAGTTGGTCCTGCATTGATATTTATAAACCTTTAGTGACTGATACCTGTCTTGCCTATTTCCTGAGCTCACATGTTGAACACCAGCCCCAAGAACTGGATCCCTACTTAGATCCCTAAGTCTTCCAGGACTTGGCAAATACACTATGCAATCTAGCCAGGGACAGTGACATTCTCTGAGGCACAGCTTCCCTGTGTAGTGTCCATGTGCTGATCAATTCCAGTACAGCTTGTTCTACCACTGGACTCTATGGTGTATCAGTTCTGACCTGGGTAGGTAGCTGCTTCTGAGATTCACATTGACCATCTATAAAATAAGAAAAAGGGTGGTATAAGACTTAAATTCTCAACTACTCAAAATTGGACTGATCTTGGGTTTTTTTTTGGTATGACTGAAAAGAAGGTAAATGGAAACATAACATGTAAGAACTACTTGATCTTGTAATAATGTAACATCTTCATATAAGGAAGAGTCATGTCTTAGTAGTTCTATTTTGCTCAGGGGTATTTGATCAAACAGTGGTTACAAGTTGTAACTGAAAGACATTGCCCAGACATGTGCTCCGGGACCTTCCCTGGCTCTGCTTGTACAAGAACAGCTATGAGTGAATCAGCTATTAAGCTTTCTCTAAATTGTCATTTGAAGATAGGTTTAACATGGAATTGTGGAAAAACCCTGCATACAATTATGGTCAACATCAGACTTGATATCTGAGACTAAGCTGGCCAAAATTCCCTAGGTTCTTCTGGCAAAGGAGTGCTTTGAACTCCACACTGGAGCTAGAGAAGAGACATGGAATTCCAGTTGTCCTCACGGGGTCTGTCACACTCTAGCTGGCTTCTGAAAGGCAAATGCCTGAGAGCTGCCTTAACAAATCCTTGTCTCTTTGATTTCAGGGAGTAAGAAAGGATGTGAGACTCCCAAAGTAACTGAGAAGTGGAACAGTGAAGCCCATCAGAGCTGGGGAAGATTGAGTCAGTGGTTATTGGTTTGAATGGTACCAAAAGGCCATGTAGAACTGAGGAAGTAGGCTGTGGAATGGCACAACAGAAGCCTACTTTGTAGCTATTTGGCCATGTATTCCTCACAGTACTGACTGCTTATAATAGTCTTATCTTTAGATGCCATGGGATGACCAAACTATTCTGAAGGCATAGAACTCCCTGAGCATTGTCTAGTAGGTTTATATTAAGGGAAAGGAAATAGTGTGGGGGTATGTAATGTGACTGGTAGGGTTTCTAGCATTGGAGCACCCTAACAGCAACTGTTGGTCACGTGAAAAAACTCAAATACAAGTTTTGTTGCAATGTTTTGTAATACTCAGCTGTTGGTTTCTTGAATAAAGAACAAATTTAATGAAAATTAAGATGATCCTTTATGGGTGAGTAAGGTCAGTTTTGCTCTCCGGTTTCCATGGGGTGTGTATCTAGAGTACTTTAAAGAGGTCCCTTGGAATGGGATGTAGAATTGGGCAAGTGAGTTGGAATACTGTTTTAAACAAACAAAAACCAAAAATCTGGCTCACAGGGTGGTTTTGCCATCCCTGTAAACTAATTCCTATTCTCTTTGCATTACTAGGAAGGGGAAACTGGGATGACTGGGCAGGTTAAGCATTTGCTTTTTAGTCCAGGGGTCCAAGGATCGAGTCGCAGCCCCAGCCTGTGTGGACCCATATGCTGAACTGGGGTGTGCTTCCCATACGGGAGGTCCCCAGTTCAGCCCCAGCTCGCTGGGGCATGTCTCCTGTGTGGGAGGCCCCCAGACCAGTTCCTGCCCTGCGCAGCCCCGCCTGCTTGTGTGGAAGAAAATTATGTTGAGAACTGATGACATAGCGCTACGGAGACTGCCCTGGGCCCTCCCCCTTCTCTGTCTCTGTCAAAAACAATAAAAGTCTTGATATACTAGGAAGTCCTTCTCTAGTTTCTGCTTTCCTCCCTATCCCCTTACTCAGTCTATTTCCCACCTTATCACTCCTTCTAGTCCATTTTGGAGAAGAAAATAATGCCATAATCTGAAAACTTATAATAGTAAAACAACATTGGAAATCACCATGAAAACACATGACAAGTGAAAAACGTGAGATTTCCCAAGACTCACATTTAGTAAGGACACAAAAAATTAGAATGGAATCAAACTCATCAAGTTGTAGAAACATGTACAACTTCTTGCATGTCAATCATACCTCAGTAAAATGGTTTTAAGTTATGCTTTTAGGCTTAATTCTACTGAGTTAAGAAATCAACAATAGTTTGCATGCAAGGAATGTAGCTTCCTAAATACAGTTTCCTAAATATAATAGATGATGAATTCATTTCTATACACATCTTAAGTGCTATATATTTATGATGTAGAAGTAAACTTGAACAATTTTAAGCAGCAAAATTACACAAAACAGTCACAAGTGGAAATAATAGGGGCAAATGCTGGCATTTTTATTTTTATTCCAGACACTCACCACATAAATCAGGTTATGAAACTCTGAAAAAAAGTATTTCAGATATTGATGTATATTTCTATACTAAAAATTTGTTTCTCCTGGGCCCTGGCTGCAGTTCTGGCCCAGGAGGCAAACACAGTATCCAGGGAGGAAGTTGTCATGGCAACATTGACCACTTTTTCAAGGAGAGCAGTAGACCCTTCAAGGGTGGGTGCCCCTTCTCAGGGGGAGCAGTCACTTCATAGGGATCAGAACTTTCCAGAGTCATTTCCCCATTTTCCATCTTTGATTTTTCTTTGTGAGTTTGGTCATTATCTCGGCCTCCTTTGCTGTCACAGGAATATCTTTTATGAGGGTGAGTGCACTCTGAGTCTCCTATGGACCTCCAATTTCAGACCTCTGCTGTCCAGCTTCTATTGATGGCACCAGCCTCTCACGATGTCTCTGAATGTTAACTGGTGACAGTTTAGAGGGCAATGAAGGGAATGGTATTTTCGGAAGTCCTACGCTTTTATTGCCTTAATGCTGCATTTTGTGGACAAGAAACTTTGTCATCTTTCACAATCTTCTCCAGTGGGTCCCCTTCTCTGGGTTCTTGGTGTACTTGGCTCACCAGCAGTCTGCTGCTTTGGGAAGTGAAGAGAATAGCAGCTTTCCCTTTGGCTTAAAATACTCAACAGTTTGAAGTTAGAATTAGAAGGCAGCAACCCTAACAGAGTCAGAATTGAGACAGGAAATCAGCGTGGGACTGCATTCCTCACTCAATCCCTTCACACTGCTCAGCAGCTGAATTCACTTCTATTTCAGAAGGGTAAACATTTGGTAGTATAAATGACTTGTTCGTCTTTATGAACTGGAGTGGATGGTAATTGGTGACATGCCTTTCCATTTTAAAACATGAGTGTCTCTGTATCACAATTCACAAAGCAGGACTGTTGTAGGTCTGAGAATAACATCAGCAACCCACCAGTCTGTGGGCCCAGCAAGCAGCAAGCGTGGAGCGGTTGAGTTCAGCTGTCAGTGGTACCACGAAGTTAATTGTAGTGCCGTTTCTACCATTGATCATAATCATACTTTGGACCCTTCTTCCTGGCACTGTCAATTCATTGGAAGCTTTTCATGAACACTCAATTCCTATGAACACACTTGGGCACAACATGTACCTCCAGGTGCAAGGGTGCAAAGTAGTAGGCACATAGCAAGAGCACACACTCTCCCTTGTATTTTAGGGACCCAGGCTTCCCCAGCACAAAACTGTAGGTGAACCTAACCCTCTGTGTGTGCAGAGACTTTGCTCATGGACCACATACTACCTGACCCCAGAGGCCACCTCTTGTGTGGTCATTCCATTGCCTCTGTCTTTCCAGCCCCTGGGCAAACACAGCACCTGGGGCAGAAGTTGTCATGACAACATTGTCTACTCCCTCAAGGAGAGCAGTAAGACCCTTAAGGGCAGGGGCTCCTCAGAGGGAGGAGTCTCTTCAGGGGGTTCAGAACTTTCCAGAGTCATTTCCCCCTTTGCTGTCTTTGACTTGCTTTGAGTTTTGTCAGAATCTCGGCCTTCTTTGCTGTTATAGGAAAATCCTTTTGATGAGGGTGAGTATAGTTGCAGTTTCCTAGAGGCCTCCAATTTCAGACCTTTGCTGTTCAGCTTTCATTGATGGCACCAGGCTCTCATGATGTCTCTGTGAATGTTGATGGGTGGCAGTTCAGAGGACAATGAAGGAATTGCTATCTTTCGAAGTCTTCCTTCTATTGCCTAGTGCTGCCTTTTGTGGACAAGAAGCTTTAGCATCTTTCACAGATCTTCTTTGCTGGTCCTTTTTACTGAGGCTCTTTGCATACTTGGTTCCTTTTCAACTTCTATTGACACGGGTTGGAATCTGCAAGTCATTTTTCTCCCTGACTTTTGTGGAGTTCCACTGGAGAACTTTTTCCATTCCTTTATTCCTGACCTCTTCTGAAGAAAATGTTTCCCAGAGGAGTGCTATACATCCATTCAGTGGTTTATTGTTGTTCCCCTTTCTTCAATCTTACCCAAGGGAAGAAGAGAAATTGGGTGAATGAGACTGGGAACAATTTATGGGCCATATGTAGCTGAACCCTTCTCTTTAGCTTTTAGAACTGTCTGCCCTCTTCCGTTTGTGTGGGGAAATGTGAAACCGAGCAGGACTCCTCCATCTATGTCAGAAGGTTCATTCCACCTGACTGCAGGTGGTCATTTCTTCTGCCTGGGTCAGGGGAACTATTTCTTCTACTTGGTTCAGGGGGATCATTTCTTCCACGCTTGGTTCTGATTCAGTGTAACAAGGCAGTCTGATTTTATGACTTTTGTCTAGTCTTCAGTTGGTTCAGAACCATGTGGGGAAAGATGAGTGGCACCTCAGACACCAAGCTGGGATCTGAATTGGTGCCATGGTGAAAGAGCCTGGAGAGGCATGCCAGCTATACATTGTCACTGGTCCCATGCCCACGGCTCCCCACTGATATGCAGAAGAGTTATGACCAAGGTAAGGGTTTGCATGGCTCCCAGGTGCTGGCAATGTGTGGCCCCAGCAGAGCAGCAAGGCCAGGCCTCTCCTTCATGGTGGCAATACTATTATTCCAGGTAGTTACTGTAAAGGGGGTCAGACAGACCTGGAACTCAGCCAGATCCAATTGCATAAGAAAGCGCATCTACTGTTCTTGGGCAATAGTCTGTCAGGTTCTTGTAATGTGTTCTATCATAGAAATTCTGGATTAGTATGTCTTCCCAGATATGCTGGTTTGGGAACACAGTGATCTTGGCTCCCCATGATAGACATGGCTCTAATTCGAACCTCCTGGGAGAACAGGCTGCACTATCTGTTGGGCCTTAATTGATAAGGTCTCGGATTATTAAACAGCTTCATGTGGCATAGTGAGTTGAAGGGAGATGCTCATAGCATCCTTTTCCATGCTAGATTTAGTTCTTGCTTCATCTGTGAGAAGTGAACTCATAATAGATTTGATATTGATGACTATTTGGAGTAAAGGCCCTCTATGAGGTATTAGAGACTCGAGTTTCTACCATTAGAGGGAATGTCAATTGGATAGGTTAAATAGAGGGCAGGAATTAAATACCTTTGAGAATACCTTTGCTGTGGCCAAGTTTGGGCAGGAGAGATTAGAGTGGCAAGATAGGAGTATTCCCCAACATTATCTGAGACCTCTATCTTGGAAAAAAGTGGTAAAGTTTTGAGGACCAAGAGGGACCTCCTTGAATAAGCTTTGAGAAGCTTTTGACTAGAGCTAGTCTAGAACCTCTTTAAAGCTGGGGGTCAGGTAGACAAGAGGAAAATTAGTTTTAGTTGTATTGTGAGGCAGCTTTAGTGAGCCAGAGGTTGTTCATCTGCTAGATAGCATGACTGTTGAAGCCTGTGTGGTAGAGATATTTTAAACTCTTGAGTCATAGTAAGGAGTAGAATTGGGATCCCAGGTTCTAGAGGTATAGCAGATGCTATGAAAAGGATACTCATTGTGGATGAATTGCAGGAAATAGTATGTGAACTTGTTTAACTATAGGTTGTATCCAGCTTCTTGGCTTCTGAGGTATGAGGACAAAAATGTCTCAGATGCCACTCTGCACCTCATGGTATGTAGTTAGAAGAGCCTCAAATGCAGGTCTAGAGGGCATGCATTTACTGGCAGGCAGTCCGAGCAGGAAGAGGAGCTTCTACTTGCAGTGTCAGTTTGAATCCATTGAAGTAAAAAAACCAAGAGACTTAACAGGCGTATTGTGTGTTGTGGGAACCGGGGATGTGAGACAGGAGCAGGACAGTCCGCAGCTTTGTTGTGACACTGGTGGAAGGGGAAGAGGACAGGAAGAGCCTGCCCTGCAGTGGAGTGCTGCCCCCTGTTGCAGGCAGCTGAGGGCGAGCTCCAGTGCAGCTACCGTAGCTGCTAGCGGACTCTTACATGGAATAGAAGCGGTGAGGCCTGAGGACTACCCAGTCTTAGGGTAAGAGTTCTCCAGAAAGAGCACATCCCAGGCTTCTGTGCTGTAGATCCTGAAGCATTCAGCTGGAAGCTGTCAGCCGATGCCAATGATTATAGCAGGTTCTGTCTGGAAGGGAGATTTGACTGGCATGTCCCATTGGTGACCACAGTCCATCCCTTGCATGGTACAGATATAGTTCTCCATATTCACTTGGGGAGAAACTCCTTTATTGTCCATGGTGTCCTCTTTCTGAGAGAAGTCTCATAAGAGGGAGATTACCAGGAAGAAGTACAGCCCCCACTGCTGTCATTATACTCTGGGCTGCTCTGGTACTTAACCTCCCTTTCTCCTTTGCGAGCCATTCTAAATTCCCCTCACCTCCAGCCATCACCTCTTTACATGTCATGGTGACTGAGACTGAATCCATCCTGCCTCAGAATCCATCCTGCCTGAAGCATCTATTGTCACAAAACCCTAGCCTGAGAAGACTATTTATTCAGTTACAGCTGAACAAAGATGTATGGGGAAGTCTCCAGTTAGATTGCCTAAGTTCCATAGACATTCTCCCTTGCCATCACTGTGTAACCAACTTACCACCCCTTGCTGATCAAGGTGAGTTGTCTTTGCCAAAATTATGACTTTCTGTAGGCTGGTTCCAGGGTACAGTCAAAATATCCTGATAGTAGGTTATAGCTTATAATTCAATAAAACCCATTCTGGGTCATTCGGTAAGACTGCATACCTTCGTGGTAAT